>OY848918.1:18468333-18528182 GCA_963693285.1 Xestospongia muta
AATGCAGTTACACACTGAAGACAAGAACAGGTTAGTATATTACTTTGATATTCTATTCTACTACTAAAGCGTTGAATATTATTAGTATCCAATGATATCATATAGTGTACAGTACATACATAGTGTGAGTGTATATCTATTACATATAGTAGTAGTTAGTAGACAGACAGTATATTCTATCTTACTATAATTAGGTTATAGTTGATTTAGTTAGTAGAGTTTCCTCATTCCAATGTAGTATATAGTTATTACTATCTATGTAACCTACTTCCTATATTATCTATAGACACCTGACATAAGAACAGTAACCAACTAAGAACCTACACTTTTCAAAATGTCTCAGAGAGATGTAGTAAGTCTATAATCTTTCTATTACTATGTCATTATCCCTATATATCACTGTGATACTAACTAAACTCACATATCAGTGTTATTGTATAGACAGAATATCTTTCTAAAATATTGTCTTTTAGTTATAAGGGCTGATCTGTATACTCACTATACTACACTACATGATACATGTTGTCTTTATAATAGAGCTATCAACTGTACTTGGCAGCTAGAGATGGAAACATTGAAGTAGTCAAATCTACTATTGAACAAGGTGGTGATGTAAACTATCATAATCCAGACTGGGTAAGTTACTAGCTCTCAATATTTAAGTATATATCTCAACAGTAAAGCCTATTTTTCATATACAGTGTGTTTTTATAAATAAGTCTAAGATCCAATAATTATCACATCATTACACACTGTATCATCATTATAGTGTGATGTTGGTTGAGGTATAATGTATGGGATGGTCTAAATTTAATATCACAAATTCTTGTGTGATTTTAATCAATAGTGTAGGAGTTTGTTTCCTTTTCTGTGTCATCTCCTGATAATAATAAAGTGTTAATATTACTGACATGATGTGTACATTTGTTGATCTAATAACAATGTTACTGTATAATTCTAACAGAACCAGTCGATATCTATCATATAACACATCTTTTGAAGACATCATTTATATGAATTTGCTTTCAATGTGGCATTTATAAAATGCATTTTGTGTATTCATTTTAAGATTTTATTCCATGCACACATTTATTCACTCACTGCCTCATATATTTACAATCTACCAGAATGCTGATAAAGCTCTGTTTTATGTTTTATACACTCATAAACAGTATAGTCAGCAAAGTCACTAACATAATAGATTTGTTTTGTGAATTAATTATTTAACAATTGTATTAAATTCAACAAATGAACTGAAAATTTTACTTCTCAGATATTTATTAAAATACTGTATCATAATATTTTATGGTCTATATTTAATAATAGAGTGTGTAAAGTGAAGTCATATGTGTTCCATATCATGTTAGGTTCATACCTTAATTAAGTCTACTATTAATTGTATCTACTATTTTAGTAAATTTATTACTAGAAAAATAATATCAGCCATATTTTAGACATCCATAATTCAATATAGTAAATGTGTTACACTGCAATTTTAAACATTTACATATTATTATAGTAGCCACTAAAATTAGCATACACAATAATTGTAGCATTAGAGAGATTGTGATAACATATATGAAATGATGAGTTTGATGAAATGTTCTTCATTTGCCAAAATGTTTCCCTCCAGCTTTGGAAAGTTTAGTTTGATATTTATATGATTTCTCCCCAAAATTACCTGCTACAGGTGTTGTTTGTTCACAATTTATATGATAACAATATTCATAACCTACTAATAATTTTATTAATAATATTATGACAATGAATAAGATTAAATTTGTAATTTTAGTAGTGAGAGTGACCTTTTATAATCAGAGATTAAACCAGTATATTGTATATTTTATGATCACTAGCAAAGCATGTAATGTTAACATATTCACAGACTAACTACTGTAGTTTGGGAAAGTTTCATTGTAAAAACGTTAAAACATTAGACGATGTATGAAAAAATAAAACACACTAATATTATTACACATTGAAATTTTTACTGTAACTATATATACAATATGTAATACACTTGTTACATCATGATGTTGACAGTGTTGAAAGTGTAGATAACTAAATTGGCTCCTTTAAGATATCTGTAACCTACAGATGGACTACCAGATTCAAATGTTTCTCTATTATCCTCCATACAGCCTATTGTGTTTGAAATTTTTACATGAAACTTTTAACGCAAAAATTTCCCAATCTATTGTATATAATTGTACAGTAAATGATGTTAGAAGTCTCTTAGTTAGAGTGATATTAGTTGATAAATGATATTATGGACATTGTTTTTTGCATAAACAACCAATAATAAAGATCACAACAAAATAAGTAATTTACATAATATAACAATGAATTGAATATTATATCAATATGTCTTAGTAACAACTAAAGAGTCATTAACTATTAGACAGCTAGGTGACCATGATATTTCAGTAATCAGAATGTAATGCTATTAGTCCCAAAATTATAGCCACTATTGTCATACAGTTTTTACAGTGACATGTTCTGTCAAGTAATGTAATTAAATATGTTGTGACAATATTTCCTTTCTTTAAATTATCATTTGTTAATAATAAACATTTTCATCTACTCTTATATAGTTTAATTATACACCACTGATTGCTGCATCTCAAAATGGACATACTGAAGTTGTGTCCTTTATTTTACAAAATCATGCCAATCCTAATTCCACTGATAGGGTAAGTGTTCATATATAGTAACAATACTGTTGTAATGTATATATGTATACATTGTACATGTACATGTATATGTATACATGTGAACTGTATAAATGTAATATGTCATGTAATAATGTTTGTATTTTTGAATGATATTCTAAAATTTAGTGACGTTATTACATCTCTATGAGCAAATAAGATATTTTATATGATGTATTATGTCGTGTGACTTGTACAATAATTCTGTACATATACCATATTGGACGATTGGTTCCTAGTCTGTTTTCTTTATTGTCTTTCTTATTGTTAAAATTTAATTAGTGTGTCCTTGTTACTGTTCATTGTTACTATGGTGTCAGTTGATGTATATACTTTAGTATATAAGCTCTTCAGTCATATTGTCATTGGTTTTTTGACTATAATATGATTTGTAAGAATTATCGTTGTTCTCTTTATATTTATTTGATCCTTTTCATAATACTTCATTGGCGACAAGGCAAAGTCATTACTATGACCACGTTTGGGAGGATTTTTACCTTCAATCCTTTTTACATTTACACCCTTGGGAGTAGTATCAATAGCCCTGGTCCTGCATCCATATTGATTATGATGTCCTTTCATTGGCAAGAATGTTTCTGATTATAATAGAAGCCTACTCAAGTGGCTGGATGTTCACATGACAGCTTTATTTACCTTTCTAATAACTTTTGAAATAATATCTTCTTTGATAAAGAGATTGTTTAGAAAAGAACACATGACATACTTGTACACAGTATACTTGTAGTAATATGTTCTATTATGTTATTTGTAACTCATGTATAGTTGATGTCAACCTTTGTGTTATTGTATGAGGTTTTATCATCATTAATTCAGACTTGGTTTCACCATATATTTACACATGTATTAGTAGTCTTTTCTAAACATATTAGTTTTGTAGCTCATAATATAGTGTTTGTTGAATGTACTACATTGACATGACATGATGTGAGCTACTAATAATAGTCATAAGAGAGAGAATAAACAACATGAACCTCCACTGATATTGACCACATGTTATGATAGTACTTGTTTATGTACAATGTATAGTATACTGTTAGTTATCTAGTATTAACTTTATATTTCTTCTTTTTCAGTTTGGTCGAACAGCATTACACTGTGCATCTAATGCTGAAATAGCAGAAATACTAATTAAAAATAATGCCAATATACATGCATTAAATGAGGTTAGTGTTTAATATTGTAATTTAAACTTATTAGTACCTCAATTATGATTATAATTTAGTACAAAGTTAAGTTATGAGGATCTTATAAAACAAGTTACTTGTTTTAGTTTATAATATGTTTAGTGGTTGATATTGTCAAGTCTTTATATTTCAATGTTTGTGTTTGTCTGTTACATAATATCTACATGAAGACTACAACTCTTGTGTAATGTACATTGTACAATAAACTACTCTCTTTTACATTGTACTATAATAATTAAGTAAAATAGTAATCACTAACTATAGCAAACATTATAATTATATATCAATCATTGGAATTTGGAAAATATATTAAATGTGACCTAATTTGGGAAACACATGTTCCTCTAAATAGTTTCGAGACAAATGGTTTCATACATTCATTTTGTACTGGATATATACCATACTTGGTATCCAGGAAAACAAATCATAAAAATACTTAGTAACCAAATTTGTTAAAAATCATGTACAAAATGGCCGCATAGCAACCACATATACACAACAGTTTTTCAAAGTTTTTAGCACAACATGTGTAGTTTTGCCAAATAACATGACAAATGTTATATTAAGTACATGTAAGTCTATCAGTATCAGTACAGTGGAACATTGGACTTATGAATAATGGAAACCTTACTAATAAAAACAAATAGTGTGGTCTAAAATGAATTCCCATTTAATACACATTACTTGTTGACTCAGGAAATATGGAAACCTTTTGTATTATATATAATGAATGGTTTTTATGAGTGATAGTAGCAAAGAGTCATCACTTTTAATATCCAGTTTAGTGTTGCCATGATATATAAAAATCTATATCACGTATCATGGATATTTATATCACGATATATCACATGTCATGATAAATTTTGAAATTTTTATATTTGTAATAAATCAACAATTCTCAAACAAAAAGATTAACTGGTCTGCATGTTGTGGTGTTAAACAGTTTCTTTTTTCAGTAATTACATTACCAGTGGTACTGAACAGGTGTTATGATGGAACACATGTAGCGACAAATTAAAAAAAAATTATGCACAAGTCTACTCACAAACCTATTTAAATAGGTGTGTTTTATATCAATAAAAAGTAATTTATATCATATCATATCGTGCCTGTTTATACCGGGATATATCAATATTATCAATTATCGTGGCAGCACTAATTCAGTTAATGAATATATTGATTTCATGTGTTTAATAATGGATTAGTGAAATCACAAACTTATAGTCTAATAGATCTTTATATGTATTGATATTATATTATAAATAAATACATTCAACAACTTGTTATCATCATTCTAACACTTATAAGCAGAACTTAAAACATTCAGGATTTTAAAGTTATGGTGGAGATTACATTCCAATATATGTACTGTAAGTAATATGAAGTAATTAACATAAATTATAAGGAATAGAATACATGAATTTTCACAGAAACAAGCACAGTATACATTTAGATTATACATTCAGAATATAAATAGTCTGTGTTGACAAGTTATGTGATAAGTATGCTTTTCCAAGTACTGTATATTTCTGTGTGGGTGGAGTCAACAAGTCCTGTTGTACAATGTTAGAATGTTATGTAACTGTTACTCTAGTAACACAACCAACCTGTACAGAGTCTATGTTGACAAAGAAATAATATAACAAAGTTTCTATATGTTAAGTAATAGTTTCCAATACTTGGCAGTGTTTTTATACTCAGTCTATAAGTATGATGTACCAGTGGTTTGTAATGTATGTTGTACTATCTTCATTGTTGTCATCAGATAATAAAAGCTAACTATGAGAGTCACTAAGTCATACGTCTAGCCAATGTCATTGTTTGATGGCTGGTACATGTTGTTAATAGAGTCTTCTTACTTCCCTAATCAATAAAGTCTTTATATGATATAATTTCCTTAATAATTATTGATACTATAATATATCACCAAATACATACTATGAATAATAAATAAACTTACTTAAAACAGAGTAATTAAATGTTGCCAATAACAACCAGCCAACAAAATAGGGCATTATATAGAATGTAATCTCTGATAATAAGATATGTACTTTATATTGCTATCATGAGAGTATATATTGTTTGTTCATGTTTTCTACACAAAAAGTCTTACCACATTAGTCCCAGCTTACTCCTTGATTACCTCAAGAATACAGTTATGGTTTGTAGAGTACATCCTTTTGATTAATAAGTATTAAAGCTATAAAACTTGTGAAATTTTCATTTATCAACTGTTTTAATTACAAAACATGAAAATATAAATTTATCCACAATATGATCTATCATCAAGTACAAGCAAGCATGTGTTGTAAAAAATTATTTCTTGTACACATTGTCGACATATTTCTATAAACCAAGCTTTCACTAACATTACGTCATTGTTTTGATAAGTTTATTACTATTATTATCAACAAGAATAAATCAAATAACAAACAAAATTCAACAATCTACAACTTTTTATAATTTTTTATAATATATGTTATACAAGTCATGTAGATCACTTGTCCTATAGCCTCATAGTCTATTTGAAGTGCCTTAGCTTGTGCAGACAATTATGATATTACATACTTGAGTATACTTTAACATTTAATTGTCAGGTTTGTTGCATAAAATTTAAACATGCATTTTTGCTTACATAGTGTTATGTGGAGTAATAGAGAACTAACAATAGAATGAATGTAATGAAATGATGTCAATACTCATATTATTAGATAGTGTAGGTTACTTGATATATATTGATAATAATTAGTCTTCCTTTTCATTTAACACCTGATATTGTGTATACTTAATTCCTATCATATTTAGCTATTATACCATTAGCCATTTTAACCAGAAATCTCAGACTTCCACTTTTCTTAATAACAATACCTTCAACCTATTCAGGTCCATATTTACAATAGTTACATACCTTCACCAACTGTTAAATAACTATGGTTAGATTATGCGGTCGTGATAAGATTTCTTAGTAGCTTCCTTATTGCTAACTTGATTAAACCCTTTATTTGAGGAAGGTTCCATACAGAGCCCCACCCAGTTTAATTGTAAAACGGGGAAGCCTCTTTTAGACATCAGAAGCTGTTACAAAAACGTTCGCTATTGTTCACATCGAGTACTTTCGAAATGGCGCATATCTCAGTTCTCAATAGAAAGTACACAATGACTATCACCATATATATTTGTGAGTCTAAGGTCCTCTCACCACTGGTTAGTTTTGATTGTAAAAGTTGCATTTTCCCTCTGTTTTCATAACTTTCTTTCTGTCAGCCCTCTGAATCATCTGCTTCCAATGTACTAATTGTTATTTCTGTAGTTGCCTGCTTTCTCTGGAATAATTTTAAAAGTTAGAAGATGTAGGATAAGTTTTTGTGGCAACCATAAATATTGTATGTTCGAATGCATAGACCTTTATAATTAAATAATTCAACATTCTTAGTGTGAATTAGCTCTTTATTCAAGTGTTTTCAAAATATTAATCAAATGCTTTCACTCAAGAATCATCTGGTATGTCTGGTGTTATAGTATTCCAAGCTATTCATACAAAGTTAAGTACTACAAATGTTATAGTTGCTGTCTTTTGAATCAAGCATCTAATAAAATATGCTTCCACGTAATTTTATATTAGACCAATGTTCTGTGCTTTTTCTCCATAAGCTCTGCACCAAGTGGAAGTTACATACATGAAGAATAGTGCCTAAAAATTGTAGCTCAAGAGACTGCAATAAACTAGTGCAAAGTCAGATATAATTTAAATTTGTGCTATTTGTAAATCTCTGTTTATTGCAGCTTATTGAGGTTAGACTCTTTGTTCAGTTAGTACATTCTATAGATAGTTTGGGATTAGACATATTCGGATTAGACAATTTGAGTATTAGATTTTTGGGGGGATTAAACATTCTGTGACACTCCCATACATGTATATATAATAAAAGAGAAAATCAAACAATGACAGCATGCCATGGTAAGCAAAACCTACTTTATATATATTCAAAAGCATTCTGAAAGTCTAGGACTGTCCCAAACCTATATAAGTTAAATGATTATACCTCTTCCTCTGTACTGATAGTATGACTAGATATTTAGACATTTGCTACATAGTCTTTTTTAATCAAACCATTGTACTATTTGTTCACAGTATTATTTATCACATATATATTACAACTTATTTTGTATTTTATATTAAGACCAGTATATCATATAATGAATTAACACATACAGAAACAAACAAAGTCACAAAACATAAAGAATGTTTATAACAAATTATCAAAATTCTTTGGGTGTCTTTTGTCTCTTAATTAGTCATATCTATGTCAATGACATTTCAGTAATATTATAAAACAACTAAGTACTGACTGTTGATTGTTTAGATTAATCTGTTATACTAACAAACTTACAATTAATAAACTTTAATTGGATGGATTATGCTTTGAGTACAGATCATTATTAAGTGATCACAAAGGCTCTAAGCGTTGTGAAAATCTTTCTTTCTTGTCAAAGAGTATATGACAAAACAACTAAATTGTGGTTTAATTGTTCATATTTACATGAGCTTACAGTATAGATCACAAGACTGGATCATGTCATGTCATATAGTCTCATAGTGTGTTTGAAGTGCCTTAGCTTGTACAGAGACATCACATATTACACAATTGACTATGTTATGGCTACGAATGTAAAACATGCCTCAAACACAAATTCTTAATACAGAACATTGTTAATTATGCATTAAATCATCAAGAAGAATGCATTTATTTTATTGAAATTATTAATAAATTATGTTAAAAAGTAGGGCCATTATATTTCTCTTTATAACAACTACCTTACAATGTCTTGACATGTTTGTTTGGCTTCTCAACAATTCTTTTTATTTTAATTACATCTACGGAACCCTCCCCTCTATTCCAAATGCAGAACATATACAATTCAATCTTTCTTTTGCTATTAAAACTCTTATTAATCAAATAGGAAAAGTGTATCACTTTGGGTACCATTTGGTAATTGCTATTATTTATTTGACATTGTGGACTTCTTACTTCCCTAATCAATAAAGTCTTTATATGATATAATTTCCTTAATAATTGTTGATACCATATATCAGCAAATACATACTGTGAATAATAAATAAACCTACTTAAAACTGACTGAGAAATTAAATGTTGCCAATAACAACCAGCCAACAAAATAGGGCATTATATAGAATGTGATCTCTGATAATAAGATATGTACTTTATATTGCTATCATGAGAGTATATATTATTTCTTCATGTTTCACTTCAATTTTAATTTATCTACTGTTCTAATACAAAACATGAAAATATGAATTTATCCACAATATGATCTATCATCATGTACAAGCAAGCACCTGTTGTAAAAAATTATTTCTTGTACACAATGTGGACATTTTTCTATAAATCAAGCTTCCACTAACATAACATTGTTTTAATAAATTTATTACTATTATTATCAACAAGAATAAATCGAATAACAAACAAAATTCAACAATCTACAACTTTTTATAATTTTTAATAATATATGTTATGCAAGTCATGTAGATCACTTGTCCTATAGCCTCATAGTCTATTTGAAATGTCTTAGCTTGTGCAGACAAGTATGATATTACATACTTGAGTATACTTTAACATTTAATTATCAGGTTTGTTGGATAAAACTTAAACATGCATTTTTGCTTACATAGTGTTATGTGGAGTAAAAGAGAACTAACAATAGAATGAATGTAACAAAATGTCAACAATGATATTATTAAATAGTGTAGGTTACCTGATATATATTGATAATAATTAGTCTTCCTTTTCATTTAACACCTGATATTGTGTATACTTAATTCCTATCATATTTAGCTACTATACAGCTATTGTATTATACTAGTTATAACTTGTTAATAATCTAAATTTTATAGAGCATGTACTTAGCAAATCACTTACTGTCATATATTGTATTATGAGACTGTATTGTAAATCTATAGGTAAAAGATATGTGACATAATATGACAAACATTTTAATTTCCAAACATATCATAGCTAGTTATCATGAATACTACTGCTGACATCACATAAATTATCAACCTCTCTATACACATTAGTTTATAAACATTGAATTATTTTACCTACCCTTTATAATGTACCATTAGTTGTAGATATATATTATAAAGTGAATTGATCATAAATACTGATATCTACTTTATGTAGGACAATGATATTCCCCTTCATTGGGCTGCTGCCAATGACTGCAATGATGTAGCTGATGTGCTAATAAAGTCTGGTGCATCACTGGATGCCATTAACAAAGTAAGTGTCTTCATTATTAAACATGTTGTCATTATTATGCATGACTGTATTTTGTATGTAATGTTGTTATTAATTCATGTAATTATGTAGTTATTTGTTGTTTTGTCACCTCATATAACATTATAATATATGGATTACACAAGACATAAAGTCAAATCATTCTAAATTATTGAGCATGTGGAAAATAAAACCACACACAACATATATGTGACATACCTTCCACTTTAACCAATACATAACTAGAATACATTGCAACATTAATAAGAATCGTTGTGGATGATTATACACTTTAAAGTTTTTGAGCATGGTGTTCTCTATGGTATCATTGGCATTAATTGATTCTATGAGAAAACAGTATTCATGATGATTATGAACTAGTTGAGGATAATGACGGTCGCTGGAATTCAGTACAATATCAACTGATTCCATGAGAAACAATATTGTCAACTTCTTTATATTTCTCTAGTAACAGCTTAACTTTACATTTGCATGAAGTACACCAAACTTTAAAGGCAGAGCCTATAGGTCCGATAATCAGACTCGTTATTTTCCAACAATTGGTCTGGCAATGGAAACCACGCCTCAAAAAGTAAAACCACACCCACTCAATAAACATTTCTAATGATAAATGAACTGTAATCATAGATACTGCAATGAAGTTTCACAACTTATCAGTAATGATATAACAAGTTCGACAGTACATATATTTTCATCTAAACAGGAGCAGGAAATTGTCTCTGGACGGACTTCAGCATTGTCTTCATTAATAAGAGAACCTTTAATTTCAGAATCAACAACATTGGCATCAACAAACCACTTCAAAATAACTAAGATATTTACTAATAAGTATTCTGTGTAATGAAGTACTTATTTTTCTTTTTCAGTGGGCATTTTCTTCATAAAAGGTATAGGCTTGCCATGATTCTGACATTTCCTTGGTAGACCTACGACAGTTAACTTTTGACCTTCCACGCCTCTTCAGTCTTAGTGGAATCATGATTGTAGCCAAACCTGTATGTATCACCATTGTCTTGTTCAAGTAAAAGCACCTCTTACCATTTAAGCATTCATTAGTATAAAATCTGTCTGATCCATCTTGATCTATTAAATTCATTGTTTCCCATTACACAGGTGGGCCCATGCGGACGGGCAGATTCAATTAATTAATAATGTGGTGTTCATTATTGTTTGTTTTTTTGCATTCTGGCAATGTTATTACATACCACAACATTGATTTTTAGTCACAATTGAGACTTGACCTCTAATGGTGGCTTACTGTCAGAAATCCATCCCAAATTCTTGGATTTCGTCAATGAATCAATTTTAATGCCCACATCATTTAACAAAACAGAACAAACACCACTGAACAACAGAAGAGAGAATGACAGGACAAAATTTTACTGTACAAAAGAAGGAGCACACAAATAAACATACAACAGAAGGAAATGAGAATAAGAGATTCAAGGAATGTTAATATTTGGAGTTCATCCAGCCAGAGAATGTAATTGTACAACAGAGAATAACTATACAACAGAAGGAACACATGAAAATGAGTATATGTATAAGAGAGCCAAAGAATGCATTTATTGTACAACAGAGGGAACATAAGAAAAGGTACATTGTATAAGAAAGAGTCAGAGAATGATATTGACCACAACAAAAGAACACTTACATGAGTAAAAAGTATAAGAGAGATAGGAGGAGAAAAAGAAATGTATTATGTACTTCAGTACATTAAAATCATTTCTTTTTGGTAAACAAACGAATTCTTTTGATACTGGTAACGAGCGTAACAGGAAAACATGACAATGGCCATCAATGTACTAAAATATCTGCACAGCAACCGAACAAGCTTAGTACCAGATGTATCTACCTCATCAGCATTGAACTTCAGCCCTTTTGATGTCATGAAAATTATGATGTCATTGTATAATTTGTCCTTTCGATTCCTTTCTGTGATTGGCTGTAAACTGGAGTCAGGTGGTTGATGCTCCTGGAGATACATTTGTCAGGCGGAGTCCATTGAAACATCAAAAGCATTGACTGTTGACTCACGTGAGACAGACGTTGTCGTACTTTCAGTTTTCCCATTCACACATACACAATACTTTAAAAACCTGCCAAAAGATGATATGACAGGCTGAATGAGCAATGCTGAATCAACAGGGTCCAAAGAGTCCTTCTGAGGTCCAACATTCGATGACAATAGTTCGTAAATATGAGGTGAAGACACAGGTATTTTCGGCCGTATTACGGAGGTGAAGAAATCTAGAAACGTGTACTCAACTTCTGGGATGGGATTTGAGTAATCATCCAGGGTATCAGCATTCTTTTAAAAGACGGCAGAAAAACCGAAACATTGGCAAAATCAGCCATTATAACAAATTTAAACAAAAATAATGAACAAAACCTAATAATGAAGCGGGAGGCCATGTCACGTGGGCGGGTAATGGGAAACAATGAATTTAATTGGAATGGCCTTATCATCAGTTAAATAAACTTATTTCCAGCTGGACATTGCTGGTTTATGGTACTAAATAGAGGAAGATAACAAGACTTACACAATGTCTTGAACTTGCCCTGCACTCACATTGGTTAGATCTCAAACCATTCCCTTTGTTTTGTAGTTTTTACAGCCGAATGAGCACGAGAGATTGATGCTATGATAGCGTAGGTCCTCGTTTGCCCCTTCTACTCTCTTTGGCACTCATTTTCTAGCAGCTTCAAGAGTTCTTAATTCTCTGTGTACTAGCTGTACAACATTTGTTCTCTTATTACATCTTTTTTGTTTCTAGCTCGGCGTAAGACGCAAAAGTTTCACCAACAACAAACGACATTCCTTCATAAGTGGCAATGATTGATGTGGGTGTGGTTTTACGTTTATGAGGCGTAGTTTGGTTTGCCGGACCAATAGCTACAAAATAATGGGTCCTGTTACTGGACCTATAGCCACTGCCAACATTAAACGAGTTACTAAATTTAGCAGCCATCAACAATTATAGAATTATAGAATCTATTGAAAGTGTCTTACTTTCCCAATCCTGCTCAACTTACTTTACCAATTACAGAAATGTCAACATGGCAGCGATTCAATTGATCAATAAAACTTGTTATTTGAATTGTGGTCAAGTCAATGAAACAAATGTCAATTCATGCTGGAACTCGTTTTCCAATACCAAGGCATATGCTATCACTTGCATCAATCCAAGAAAACTCTGATAAATACCCAACAAGTGTGACATATTTTTTTATAACTGATTCTACAACTACTCAAGTAACAATATTTGACAACCAAGGTACAATTGGAAGTACCAAAGTATTGAATAAATGACAATCTAAGCCGACCTTCACTACAATGTATCTTGTTATATTTACCAAATACAATGTGAACAATCTCAAAGTTTAGATCTAATGAGTACAATCAACCAGCTGGTGTATATTATATACTTGGTGCAACATTGATGTAGTTTTGACAGCTCTCAACACAGGCTGGTACTATTGTAAGAGGGAATAAGGAGTTGTGGATACAATATTATAAAAACATAGTTCATCAAAGGTATTATAACAATGCCTAGCATCAATGTTATCAGATTTATGCCTATAAATAATTGTTTATCTGGTGGTAAGTACAACTGGCTCTTTGTTGTGTTATTTGTAAAGCCTGTTTATCTGGCTAACAGCTTCAACTGAATCAACAATAATCCACAAATAGAGAATGAGTTATCTACTCTAATACTTCTTACTGAGTGTAATTGTTAAGCAACCTTCAGGCAAATTTTTTTCTGATAGAGCATTTAAATTGGGCCCAGTTAATAGGGCTTCTTTGTACACTTATTAACTAAAGGACATGTTGCCCTTTAATCTAGACATTTCAACACCTACAAGGTTATTATGTTCAACCATCAGTTAACTACATCACATTCCAGTGGAACACTGAAAATGCTAATGGTTTTAACAACTTTCCTCCATCATCTTAAACTTCTACTGACATCATATGGCTCAATAGCAATATTGGTTGCACATTATATATTATTCAAACCAACTTGGAATGGCATGTCAGAGTAAGTGAGAGGGTATAGAGGGCACCTATAAACCAACCCACAAAATATTATATATAACAAGTACATAGGTGAAGAAGACTGTGGGGATCAGCTCCATGGCTATTACAATTGTAAAATCAAGTAACACAAGTTGTATGAATATATAGTCTTCATTCTGTTCAATGTTACCATCATGAATACATACATTTTACACAAACACTATCACAACCACCAACATATAAAACATAAAAGAGTTCTATGTTCAGCTAGCAAAAGAGTTGATAGGTAACTATTGTAGTTGACTAAGATGTGGTGACAATTGAAGACCTATTCATCAACTATCTCTTTGTCGTTTTTCCTATCAAGATAAGAGATGACAACAACAAGTTGAAAAGAGGTCAATACTCTTGCCACAATGCAGTTCACCACACTCATGTTAATGGTTCCTGTCACTTCCTGGTATATAGAGTGTGATGTTTGGCTTTTTCACACTGGTGATGCTAAAGATTGCTTCCTAATGTGGCACACAAAACAATACCAGTAATATTTGCACAATATAAATATACCTTTCATCTATAAGTATCTATTCATACAATATCTCATAAAATCTGTATGTATTATATACATCAGTCCACTACAAATCATATATAGTTTCCTATAATCACATTGTAACATTTACTAAACTTATCATAAAAAATGAAAATTGCCAATGGCTACAACAATCACGACCAATTGTCACTATTGTATGAACAGAAAGAGAAAAACTTTAACGTATACATACTGCTTAGTAATACTCTATAGTTCAAAAACTTACATTACTTCGAGTGTTTCTGACTTTGAAAAGACATAGCAATGCCTTCAGTAGTTTGTATAGCTTCAGATTCAGCGATCCACTTGCTTTAGCTTGGTGTACGAAAAAGTGCTTTACTCTCACGCTACTATATCTTCGTCGTAGTAATGTCTACAGCCAACTTTCAAGATATAGATGTCTATTTCTCGAACTCATCTTCCTTCTAAACGAACCTTCTCAATACCAATCTGCCTAGTTCTTTCAGTAAAACGCACTCTTTGCAGGTCAACCTAAAAAAGTCATTTTCTAATTTTTCTTGAAATAAATTTCGCTGTCACAACTACACAACTACACAACCCTGGAGAAAGAAATCTAGCCATTATCTGTGGAATGAAAAGTCCATTTTGTACTTCAAAAATACTACTTAGCCCTAGAAAAGGAAGTCTCCAATTTTCTTGGGAATCAGAATTACGTTTTCTACCTCTAACACAACAACTCAACCCTGCATTATTAAAGTTTATTATTTACCTCTAATGCAAGTACTCAACCCTAGAAGGAATTCTAGCCATTAACTGAGGTATCGAATGTTTATTCTCTACATTTAATGTAACTACTCATACTAGAGAAGGATGTCTGGCCTTTATGTGGGGATTCAAAGTTCATTCTTTTCCTTGAACTCAACTACTCAAGATTAGAAAAGGAAGTCTGTCTATTTTCAACAGAATCAAAAGTTCATTTTCTACCTCTAACTCAACTACTCAATACTAGAGAAAGAAGTGTGGCCATTATCTGGGGAATCAAAAGTTCATTCTTTACCTCTAACACAACTACACAAATTAGAGAAAGACATCTAGCCATTATCTGCGGAATCAAAAGTTTATTTTGTACTTCAAAAATATGACTCAGCCCTATAGAAGGAAGTTTGGCCATTTTTTTGCGAATCAGAAGTTCATTCTTTACCTCAAACACAATTACTCAACCCTAGAGAAGAACGTCTGGCCATTATCTAGGCAATCAAAAGTTCATTTTTTACCTCGAATGCAACTACTCAACCCTAGATAAGGAGTCTGGCCATTGTCTAAAGAATTAAAAGTTCATTCTCTACCTTGAACACACTTCTCAACCCTAGAGAAGGAATTCTGGCCATTTGCTGGGGACACTAGAGAAGGAAGTCTGCCCATTAACCTAGATAAACAAGTCCGACCATTTTTCTGGGGAATCAAATTTCATTCTGTACCTCAAACACAATTACTCAAACTTTGAAAAAAAAATCTGGCCATCACTCGTGAGAAGAAAGTCTTGCCTTTTTCTGGGGAATGAAATGTTCATTCTATACCTTGAATGCAAATACTCAATCCTAGAGAAGGAAGTTATTGTAACCAGTGCCAAAGTGGTAGCAATAGTTCTTTTAGATACTGAACAAATATCAAATAAATATTCTTTCAACAACTACAACAACAACTAACGACAACTACAACAACTGTCACGACAACTGACAAATTATACACAATACATTGATTATATACATGACTGACAGGAAATGACAAATATAATTACATCATGCAAACAAAATGTCACCAGAAATAATAATATAAAAAGTAAGTTACAACATTCCTCCCTTTTTAAGTTGAAAGGTAAGGTCCGTAACGATCGACAGCTTTTCTGTTTCGATTAGAACGTCGAAGAGAGGTGGTGGTAGATGATGCAACTTCCAACCGACAATGACCTTGTTCTGGACTTGAAGTTGGTGCAGTATTTGATGTAGTGCACGAAAAAGGCCAATCATCACAATCATCAAAATCATTTGACTCTTGACCATTACTGTCGAGTGAGTGACGATATCTAAGTTGATCAACATGACGGCGTTGAGTGGAGCCAGAAGAAGTCTGTACTTGATATGACACAGAACCCAAAATACGTGTTACAATGACAGGAATCCACTAGTTATTACCCCTGTAATTCCTTGCATATAAACGATCCCCTACTACAAATTTTCGACAACGTTTAGTAACTTTTGCTAACTTGTCTTGTTTCTCAATAACTTTTCGAGATGTATCTGGATGAAGTAAATCCAAATGAGTACGAAGTCTCCGACCCATTAGCAATTCAGCAGGAGATAGACCAGTAGTAGTATGAGGAGTAACTCTATATCTAAATAAAAACCTTGAAATTCTTTCTTGAACATCACCTTCCAATTTCTTAATTCCATTCTTGAAAGTCTGTACAGCACGCTCAGCTAAACCATTTGAGCTTGGGTGGTACGGAGAAGTCAATATATGTTTTATTCCATTTCTTTCCATGAAGAGTGAAAATTCCCGACTAGTGAACCCAGATCCATTATCCGATACTAATTGTTCTGGAATTCCATGAGTTCCAAATATAATTCTGAGTTTTTCAATGGTAGCTTCGGTAGACGTAGAGGGAACAATATGGACCTCCATCCACTTAGAATGAGCATCAATTAAAAAGAGATATAATTTTCCTAAAAAGGACCAAGATGATCAATATGTACTCTTACCCATGGTCTACTAAGAAATTCCCAAGGGTGCAGAGGAGCTTTACTTGGCATTGAGCGATGCAGTTGACAAATCTTGCACTGTTGAACTTCCTTTTCCATATCTGAGTCTAAACCTGGGCACCATACATATGAACGAGCTAAACTTTTCATCTTGCTTACTCCTGGGTGCGTTTCATGTAGCTGTTTGATAATGTTTCTCCTCCCTTCTAAAGGAATAACCACTCTCGATCCCCAAAGTATACAACCATCTATGACGCTTAATTCAGTTTGACGTCGAAAATAAGGACGAATGTCAGGCCCAGGATCACTTATAGTACATTCTGTTTGTACCAGGTGATGAACTCTTGCTAGAACAGGGTCTTTTCCTGTCCACAATTTAATCTGTGAAGCAGAGACAACATTTTGAGAGAGGTGATCTAGGACCACATTTATGTCTCCGGGGATTGGAACTGATGAGGGTGATTCAGGTAGTGGAAGTTGACTTAGGGCATCAGCATTTGCCATTTTAGTACCAGGTCTATGTTGAATGGTGTACTGATATGCTGACAATGTCAAAGCCCATCGTTGTATCCTGGAGGATGCCATAACTGGAATCTGACGAGACTCACTGAGGAGGTGTTTCAATGGCTGATGGTCAGAATACAATGTGAATGGTTTACCAAATAAGTATTGATGAAACCTCGTTACAGCAAAAACAATTGCTAATGCTTCCTTCTCCAGCTGAGAATATTTTTTTTCTGCTGGAGACAAAGTTCGAGAGATAAATGCAATAGGCTTCTCACTGTTATCATCCATTTTGTGAGCAAGGACAGCTCCTAAGCCATAGGGGGAAGCATCACATGAGAGAAGTAATGGTTTCACACCATCAAAATGAACAAGTAATGAGGAAGATTGAAGGAGATCCTTAGCCTTTTTAAAGGCTTCAGCTTGTGCTTTAGACCATTTCCATTTGGTATCTTTACATAGTAATCTGTGCAAAGGGGCTAGGATTGTTGACACATTAGGGAGAAACTTGTTATAATAATTCAGAAGCCCTAAAAAGACTTTAATTCAGTAATATTAGTGGGCTCTGGAGCCTCTTTAATGGCTTTTGACCTTACTGCTTGAGGGGTGAAGACCCATGGCATCAATAACATGACCAAGGTATTCCACTGATGTTGTCATAAAGACACATTTTGACTTCTTTAGTGACAGTCCAGCAGATTCTAATCGCTCTAACACTTGGCCTAAGTTATGTAAATGGTCCTTTTCATCCACACCTGCAACCAAAATATCATCAATATAAACACATATTTTTGAGAGTCCTTGGAGAAGACTTTCCATGGTACGTTGAAACAAAGCAGGTGCAGTGGAAATGCCAAAAGGTAATCTCTGATACTGAAACAATCCTTTGTGTGTGTTGATCATTGTAAATTTTTTTGAATCCTCATCAAGTAATATCTGTTGGTATGCATGACTTAAATTGAGTTTTGTGAAGATAGTTCCGCCAGAAAGAGCTGCAAAAAGGTCATCAACACGAGGTAATGGATAGGAGTCTGTTTGAGACGCCTGGTTATAGATCACCTTGTAGTCACCACAAATACGGATGTTGGTGTCACTTTTTACAACAGGAACAATTGGAGCAGCCCAATCTGAGAATGATACTGGTTTAATAATACCTAGACCTTGTAGTCATTCTAACTCTTTCTCGACTTTCTCTTAAGTACATATGGCACTGGTCGAGGTTTGAAAAAACGAGGTTGAGCTGTAGGATCTACAGCTAATCGAGCAGGAAACCCTTTTAGTGTTCCCAGCTGATCATGAAAAAGATTCTGGTGTTGTTGTAACAAGTCATCTAAGGCAGATGACATAGTGACAGTGTGAAGAGAAGACCAATTTAGTTTAATTTTCTCAAGCCAGTTCCGTCCGAATAAACTTGGACCATGGCCTTTCACAACAATCAATGGCAGGATGAGGGCTTGTGATTCGTACTGTACAAGGACATCTATACATCCTAATACAGTTAATGTTTCTCCAATATAGGTGCAAAGGAACACATCAGTAGGTTGCAATTTGTCAGTAGCACTACTAATGAATTTATAAGTGTCTTCACTAATTATTGACAGGGAAGCCCCAGTGTCTAGTTCCATGGGGAGGACCGCCTTGTTTACACAAACTGTCAAAACAATTGGGTGGACTTACCTTTGACTGGGTAAAGATTATAAACATTTTTGCGCTGTTGCTGTGGAGACGCAGGTGGTGGTGATCGGGGTTTCGTCAGAATGGTGTGAGTCTTGTAACATATGTTGAGTGGCTTGACCTTTTGTGGTCTTCTTTGACACCTTTTGTATTTTACTGTGACAAACGTTTGCAATGTGGCCAACTTTACCACAATTTCGACATTGCTAAATGGTTGTTACCACATCGATAACATACTAAGACTTTATATTTTTGTGTTTGTAGACGTTGCACTGTTGCAGTATGTGGTAATTGATTCTGTAGGTCATTGATATCACGAGCGGCCAGTTCCAAAGCCTGTGCAATCTCAAGAGCTTTCTTGTAAGTTAAGTCTGTTTCTTGTAATAGACGCCGTTGTATACGATTATCGTTTATACCGCACACGAGTCTGTCTCGTACCATGTCATTTAGTTGGTCACCAAATCCACAGTGTTCTCCGAGAGCTTTAAGTTCAGCAACGTAAGTTGCAACAGTTTCACCAGACTTGCGAATTCTCGTATTAAATTTAAAACGTTGGACTATGGGAGAAGGAACAGGACTAAAATGATTGCTCAAGGTTTGAACTAGTTCGTCGTACGTTTTGTCTGCAGGGCTAGCTGGCTGGAGTAGACTTTTAAGGAGCTGGTATGTGGATGGTCCACATACAGTGAGCAATATGGATCGCTTCTTTCCCGGATCCTCAATATCGTTTGCACTGAAATAGAAACCAAGTCGTTCCGTGTACGATGTCCACGTCTCTGTACCAGCGTTAAAAGCAGAGATTTTCCCATGAGTTGCCATCAGATACGTTAGTTTACCCTCGTCGCCAAAATAGTGTAACCAGTGCCAAAGTGGTAGCAATAGTTCTTTTTGATACTGAACAAATATCAAATAAATATTTTTTCAACAACTACAACAACAACTAACGACAACTACAACAACTGTCACGACAACTGACAAATTATACACATAACATTGATTATATACATAACTGACAGGAAATGACAAATATGATTACATCATGCAAACAAAATGTCACCGGAAATAATAATATAAAAAGTAAGTTACAACAGAAGTCTAGCCATTTTCTGGGGAATCAAAATTTAATTCTTTTCCTCGAACACAACTACTCAACCATAGATAAAGAATTCTGGCCATTTTCTGTGGACCCTGGAGAGGGAAGTTTGGCCATTGTCTAAAGAATTAAAAGTTCATTCTCTACCTCAAACACACTACTCAACCCTAGATAAGGAATTCTGACCATTTACTGAGGACACTAGAGAAGGAAGTCTGCCCATTTACCTAGATAAAGAAGTCTGGCTATTTTTCTGGGGAATCAAAGTTCATTCTGTACCTCAAACACAATTACTCAACCCTAGTGAAATCAATCTGGCCATTACCCGTGATAAGGAAGTCTTGCCTTTTTCTGGGGAATAAAACATTATTCCCTCCCTACCTTGAACACAAATACTCAACCCTAGATAAAGAATTCTGGCCATTTTCTGGGAACCCTGGAGAAGCAAGTCTGGCCATTGTCTAAAGAATTAAAAGTTCATTCTCTACTAGTCAACCCTAGAGAAGGAATTCTGGCCATTTACTGGGGACACTAGAGAAGGAAGTCTGGCCATTAACCTAGATAAAGAAGTCTGGCCATTTTTCTGTTGAATCAAAGTTCATTCTGTACCTTGAACACAATTACTCAAACTTAGAAAAAAAAATCTGGCCATCACTCGTGAGAAGAAAGTCTTGCCTTTTTCTGGGGAATGAAATGTTCATTCTATACCTCGAACACAAAAACTCAATGAGAAGGAAGTTTTGCATTTTTCTAAGGAATCAAAAATTCATTCCTTTCCTTGAAGAAAGTGCTCTACCCTAGAGAATGAAGTCTGGCCATTATCAGTGGAATCAATAGTTCTTTCTCTACCTCAGTCTCAACTAACTAAACTATCAGTAATATTGTAAAGCAACTAAGTACTGATTGTTGATTGTTTAGATTAGTCTGTTATACTGGTAAGCATACAATTAACAACAAGCTTGTATTGGATGAGCTCTGTCTTTAGTTCAGAGCCTTATTAAGAGATCACAAAGGTCTAAGCCTTGTACAAACATATTCTTTCTTGTCAAAGGCTATATAGCAATGCAACTAAATTGTTGTTCAGTTGTACAATGTCGTCATGAGCTTCCAGTATAGATCACAAGACTTGATAATGATAAGTCTTGTAGATCACTTGCCTATAGCCTCATAGTCTATTTGAAGTGCCTTACCTTGTTCACACAAGTGTTATATTCCATACTTGACTATACTTTAACATTTACTTGTCAGTTTTGTATTTGATATCGATATTAAGACAAGTATATCATATGATGAAGTAGTACATACAGAAACAAACAATGTCGCAAAAAATAAAAAAACCTTTATAAAAAAAATATCAAAATTCTTTGTGTGCCCTTTTGACTGTTCATTGGTCATATCTATGTCAATGACAATTATAGTACTATTATAAAACAATCAAGTACTCACTGTTGATTGTTTACACTAGTCTGTTATACAAATAAACAATTAACAACAAATTTTAATGGGCATAATAGAAAAAAATATTATCATGAATACCAATACTGACAACACATAGAATATTAATCTCTCTATAATTATACATTAGTGAAATGATATTGAGTTATTTTATCTATCCTTTATAATGTATCATTAGATGTAGCTGTATATTCTATAGTCAATTGATCATAAATACTGACATATCTTTTATGTAGGACAAGCAAACTCCTCTTCACCGGGCTGCTAACTGGGGCTATTCTGAAACAGCTCATATACTTATTAAAGCTGGTGCATCACTGGATCCTATTGACAAAGTAAGTATTTCAAATTTATATATGTTGTTATTATTATTCATGACTGTATTTCGTATGTAATGTTGTTATCAATACATGTAATTATGTAGATATTTGTGGTTTAATTATCTCCTATAAGTTGTTATATGAACACTCCTAAAATAACTACACAGATGAAAGTGAATATTGTAGTAGCTAATATTAACACAGATGACATAATGCCTACAAAAACTAAAGTGCCAATTTATTACCTTAGAAGGTGATGCCTACTTTAATTACTTTACTAGCGAGTCAGCTGAATATTGGGAGAACATTCACAGATTTTCTATCCCTAGAACAAATTGATTTTTGTTGCAATAGATACACAAGTAGTACCTTTATTTATTTAAACATTTGAAGGTTAATGCAAACAAGCTTAAATAATTACTGTTAGACAAAATTTACAGTATAGGCTGTCACAGATTTATAACATCAGGATATTCCTAATGATATTGTTATCACATATTCATCACATCTGCCAACTAAGGGATATAATTGAAATATGTTTGCTAGTGTCTGATATTTTAAAGAAATAATTGCTTCAATGTGTAGTATAGTACTAATGTGTTTGCAATTGTGTATCTACTTGTTGTTTTATCATCTAACATTGATTGTTTTATCATGTAAGCAATATTAAGAAACTACAAACAAAAAATCCTCTATCAACTCTGATTATTATCTGTGCTGATAATGTAATCATTATTACATCAGTTGTTTGTTAAGCTAAAGGCTCTTTACTCTAGTTATATAGGTCTTGGTAAAATCAAACAATTAATCATAAAGAGTTATGTTGAGATACCTTTAGAGCATTTCATAGCTCTAACAATCAGTGATATAGTAGACTATGTTATCATTGTGAAAGTGTGCTTTAACAATGCTATGGATTCAGACATTGGTTGTCTGCTGGTATTACGAAATTTGTAGCTTCAGACTTCAACTTCCTGACAATCACAGAGACAGTAAGTGGCTGTGGGTTATAGAAGATACAAGGGCCGTTACTGAGAAGCAGATTTGCAAAATTAAGTAAAAAGATAGAACAATGACAGCATGCCACTTGAGCTCTATCTATTGTTTATGTACATTCAGGTACTACCTACTACTACAAGATATGAGATGCTAGTAATATCAGATATAAGCTATAATGATATTAGCTAACATATCACACAATATAAACAATATGTCTGTATTTACTATAACCCTAGCACTAACTATAATTATATTTAGTGTTATCACTTTGTTTATTCCATGATATAAATTAAATGGTTTGACATTCTAAGTGATAATATCTGCCTCTTCATCCAGCTGGTCTAATTGGTTTACTTGGTGGTTTTACCTTCATGCTGATACGCCTTTTTGAGTCAAGGAGACATGTCTTTCAGACAGGGAATGAGTAGCTATCACAGCCAGGTTATAAGTGACCATGTGGCATTAGTAGAGGACCAGTCGAAAGTAATCACTGTGGTAACTGGATATTATAAGTTTTAAATACAATCAAAAAGAAATAGTTTACACTGAAATTTACTACACTCTGTTCTTTTGACTTTAGAGATATAAGTGATTCCTGATTTGAAAATTATACACATAAATTTATATGTGTGACTATGAAATGATTGTTTGCAAAATGCCAATCACTTGGTAAATATTCTCACAAGAGGCAGGGGAATTAATAGCAATCTCAGCAAGTAACATTGTAGCAGAGTCATGATAAAAATTGATCTTAAAACTCAAATCATTCAGACTTTGGTACATTAAACCATCATAATATATTCCCATGTGCTAGCAAATTAAGTTATGAAGCAAATGTTTCAACATTAGTTCATAGGTGGTCAAACGATACCTTATTTTGAAGTATTGTAATTACCATTATGCCATGTCATCGTGGGTTCATCATCATCAATATTGTTTCAACATTAGTCCATACAAAATCAAAAGATATATCATGTTGAAGACATGCAAGTGTTGTAATTACCATCATACCTACCCTTTTGGTCTTTTACTACCCAAATGTTCTTTTGTTGTGAGTCATATTGATTTCATCAGAATGATAATAGAGTATTTCTCTCAGCACTACAGTTGAAAAAGTAAATGAAATGCTTTTATTTTGCTTGTTATTCCAAAAATACTT
Organism: Xestospongia muta; assembly: GCA_963693285.1. Taxonomy (NCBI): domain Eukaryota; kingdom Metazoa; phylum Porifera; class Demospongiae; order Haplosclerida; family Petrosiidae; genus Xestospongia; species Xestospongia muta. The sequence continues at coordinate 18,493,104 of OY848918.1, forward strand.
GCTTTTCTCTCTGATATCTATCTTTTTGAGACTTATATGGAGTATAATTATTCAAATGTAAAATATAAAATGCTACAACCTGGTTTCTAATAATTTTAATGGTATGTACCCTTTCTTAAGTTATGGTCACATACAATACTTACAAGGGAATAAGCTAATAATGTCATTCTCGTTAAGCAAAGTACTGGTATACTGGTATACTTCATAGTAAATATATTTTATTGTCATGGATATAATTTGTCCTTGATGATCTATATAAATTTTCACTTACATAGAGATTTTTGTAAAGTAGCCTGGTCAAGCAATTAATAATCGTGGCACTATAAACAGCATTAAGTGTCTAAGGTGGATACTGACTTTAGAACTCTCCAATGGTTTTAAAGCAGGCCATAACGCATACCCTGATCTAGGTTTTCAGCAAGAATTCTCGTACAAAGTACTGTATTACTGATAGATCTGTCGTATTGTACTATCATGATCCATTTTATAGCAGTAGAATCAATTGAGAAATTGTTTCTTTGAATGCTCCAGTACTGTTATATATATATATATATATATATATATATATATATATATAAGCAAATCTAGAAACCTTCTGACACTTGTTATCACCATACAATGGAAATGACTAGGTGACTACTTTTATTGATATTTCTCAGCTTCTCACCTGGTGCCCTGAAGTGTCACCATATCATGTACTTAAAAAAATGATGAGTGTAAAGTGACTACAATCCATGCACACTTTAAGCGTGTAGTCTATAGCTAAACTTTAAAGCAATATCTCATTCGTAAATTCACCAAAAATATTATAAGAATGTTTTGGAAGTAGCTTGTTGGAGTTAGGAACTTCTAGATTTAGCTACTTGAGCAACTGCTAGATAATATCAACATATGCTATCTGAGAGCAACATAGACACTACAAAGTGAAGCAACATTATAACTAAAACATTTATATGCTATGCATATTTACTATCATCATTGATGCTTCAATTAGGGTTAAGAGTTAAGTACATACTTTCAGGGAAATGCAATATGATAACAAGTTAAACATTAAATCAAATTTATTATTACAGTAAAAATGTTAATTTAATGGTTAACAGTATATTCCCATCATATATAACAGCAACAAGTGGAGTGGAGCATTAAGAGAAATAAAATTGTCTATGACTTTCTGATATGAATTGTTGTGCCAGTGAAATTAGAATATATATATATATATATAATATGTATATAATTATACTCCAACAGAATATGTATTGTACAAAGATCAATGTACACTACATGTTTTAAGACACTCAAATTGTGTAAATGAATATATATTAATATTAAACTGTAATACTATGCTGTTATATAACTGAATAAAAGTAGTGATGACAACATAAGAAATCTAATCATCAAAAATATAAGATTAAAATTTTATTTCTTTTTCTAGGATAACAATACTCCATTGATGATTGCTTGTCAGAAGGGACACCTGTCAACAGCAACACTTCTATTAGAGAAAGGAGCTGACAAGCAATTACATAATAAAGTTAGTTTATATATTATAATAATATACATAGCACTGCACAAGAAAATGAATTTTATTATGTATTTTACATAATCAAGGACAGTATCAAAAATGATACAACTGTGAATAAGATCATTAAAATTAATTCACTTCATATTAATTATTAGCACAGGTAATAATAGAATACATCAGATATGAGAAATAAATAAACCATACTAGTTTAGTTTGTATTTGCTTCATATCAATTTACAAAATAATAGTTATTAACTATGTCTTGCAAAGCAGTGCATGGAATTACTCATTTGTAGTTGGACTGAATAAATTATCTGACTTTTTTAATCAGAATGGTGACACAGCTTTGACAATAGCTAAAAGGAGGGGTTATGATCTCTACAAAAAGCTCATGGATCAAATTGATCAAATTGAGAACAGTAAGTGCAAATTATCTCAGATATGGACATTATTAAAATTTATTATTTGTTTAGACAAAAGTATTTTATTACAAGCTCTTGATGAAGGTTATGTTATCCTCTCAATCATAAAATTGCTTTTGGTAGGTCCTCCAGCTGTCGGTAAGACCTCTTTCAAACATCTTCTCTTTGACTGGGAGCCACCACATCATCATCACAGCACAGCTATTGCTGATCGACCAATAAGAGCTGTTGAAAGAGTAGCTACTCTTGATGGTGCAAAAAATTGGGAAATGGTTGATACAAAGGAACTAATGCGAATGCTAGCAGAAGACATTCGTGTACAAGCAAGCATAAATACCACAGAAGGTAAACAGCATTTTCTGTCTTCTATACCAAAAAACGAAACACCACTATCAAGTATTGAAAAAATAAAAGGAAAAGAAACACCACACTCAGATGTTGCTGGTCATTCTATTTCTCTAAAACCCTCTTTGGTACTTTCGGATAAACAAAGTACCACCACAACTTTAGAATATTATTTTAAAAATGAGAAAGAACCAAATCCAAAACCAAAGGCAATTCAAAGTGAAGATACTCTACCTAAGGAATCAAGTCATCCATCAAACAGAAGAAAAGGTGTTGTTAAGGAAAAAGATGGTTCTGTTCAGCCTTTGAATGATTTTGGATCTGTTGAGTGTGATATGGCTGTTCCAAAGCCAGCCAGAAAGGATAACGTTCTACAACTGTCTAAAAATATTCTCTCTGCAATGAAAGGTGCAGCCTCTCGACAACTCTCCCAGTCAACTTGGATATATGTACTTGATAGTGGTGGTCAACCACAATTCGCTGATGTTTCTAGAGCATTTGTACGTGGCAATACAGTCATTGTGATTGTACACAAGTTGACAGATCGACTGTCAAGTAAGCCAATCTTTCAATATTCTATTGATGGCAAGCCATTAACTCAGCCTAAAGAGCTTAGGATGACAAATCTTCAGCTCATTACAACATATGTACGATCCATCTCATCAGCTAAGCTTGCTGCTGTTGATGATTCTGACAGTGAGTCATTGCCTACATTCCTCATCATTGGTACCTATGAAGACAAAATGAGAGGTCTGAGTAAGTTGTTTCGTGAGTCATTAAAAAAAAAGAATGCACAACTTATAGCAGCTTTGCAACAATACAAAGATCAATTGATATTTTATAATAAATCGAAGCAAGAGCTTATCTTTCCTGTTGATAATATGTGCCTAAAAGATCGTCAAAATCTTTCATCTCTTGTTAGAACATATGTTATGGGGCATAAGAAAGCAGTTGTTGAGAAGAAAGTCCCTATTCGTTGGTATGTTTTGGAGTCTAACGTCAAAGAAGAAGGAGAGAAAAATGATTATGGTATTGTATCTCAAACTCAATGTCAAGACATTGGTCAGACCCTTGGAATGACTGAGGCTCAAATTAAAAGAGCTATTGCATTTTTCAAGTCTCTCTCAGTTTTTTTACACTTTAATACTTGCTCTCACCTCGTTTTTACAAATCCACAATATTTCTTGGATGCGCTTTCCAATATAATTCGTATATCATTCGTTGATTTCCCTGAAATGCTACTACAAGAAGGAAAAATGCTGCCACCAAATGCTCACTGTCGACTTCAACAAGAAGGCTTATTTACAATAGATCTTCTAGATCTCGTATCTATTCAATTCGAACCAGGTCTTTTTGAAAAAGCTGACCTATTACGTTTGCTATATGACCTCTGTATTGTAGCTGAAGTTCATCGTGAGGAGTCTATGTATTACTTTATTCCAACTGCTTTATCTCCTAAACATCTATCCACTAATGAAAAGAAAGAGTTCACCAAAACATGTGAGCCGTTGGTTTTATCTTTTCAACATGGAGTTGTGCCTCAAGTAAGAATGATCAATATAATGTTTGTTGACATTCTTTTCTTTCTAGGGTGTATTTCCAGCAGCTGTTGTAGCATTATTGAATCGTAAAGAGCCTCCACTTTTCACACTCGAGTGTCTCAATGCACAATTTGCTTGTCAGCTTCGATTTGCTGTTAAATTGCAGTCATTAGAACCTCATGGATCATTACTTTTAGTAGATACAATGCTATGGATGGAAATCTATTGGACTGGTGATCCAACTGAATGTTCCTCATTACGTTCTCTAGTTACTGCTGCCATTGACTCCTGTGCTGAGCCTTTAGCTTATCATCCATCTGCTCTAAAATGTAAACCTGGTGCTCTCTGTAACCTAAAACATCAAGCTCAGCGAGATATGCCTCCTATTCATGTAGCACTTGCTACTGTTAACAAAAGAAAGGAAATTAAAGTATCTTGCACTATTCAAGATTTGCCACCAGTGGAGTTAAGTAAAAAGTTTCAGCCATGGATGGAAGGATTTGGTGAGTTATTATAATTCACTGTACAAGGTGACTTAATTTCATGTGTATATTTAGAAAAGGAAGACATTAACAAAGGTAACAACAGAACCACTACATTGAAAGAAGAACCTAAGTCAGGTTAATTAAATTTCACATAATATTAATAACAACTACTTTTTAGAGAAAACAAATAATGTGTTTAATTGATTATTTATATTCACTCTAGACAATCAAAGCACTGATGTAGATATAGAATGTTCACCATCAGTACTGCCACTTTTACCGCCCACAATTGAAGGTAAATTGAAGTCATTTTCTTCACATATTTCTATTTAAATGAGATTGGAGAAAACCCAATGTAGTAATAATAGTTAACACCATATCAGTTTCATTAATAATATCAATGCCTAGTTAAATAAAGTAGCTATCATTATTAGTTATTTAAAATCTCTATTTCCAGACAAGGCTACCCTTTTATCATTATCATTTGATATCAGTTGTTACTTTAATTATAGATCAAACATCAGCTCATCAAATCCAAGTGGTTCAAGTCCCTCACATTTTGGATACACATGGTATGAGCAATGTTTAGAAATAATGTCTTGTATACATAATAACTCTATTAAGATGGCAATATAGACAACTGAGAGAATATTTTGAAACAACCTCCTATCTCTTGCCATTTAATTGCTATTATAAATATTACATTGATTTAAATTTTTAAATATAGACACTCAAGGTTCTTCTTCTAGTACAAAATCCGAGATAATGAGTGGTGTTCCAATTACTTTAGGTACATTGCTCTTTATATATATATATATATATATATATATATATATTATATGTATATATATAGACCTATCATTGCATTTTGTCCAAAAATAAAGTGTATCACCTTTCAGTTTGTATATGTACTTGTATTTGTTTAATTGTTATATACAGTGGATATTAGTTTTAATATTAAAATACTTAATGAAATTAAACTGATGCATTGACTGCAAAGCTATGCACATATCCTTTGACAAACTTTATAAATATTTAATGAAGCTTTTAACTAGCATGCTTATCTGACCTTTAGTATTCTGTGTGTCCATCTGAATCTTTGTGAACTATCTTGCTATCTTGTAACGATAACGTCTTAGGATCACAGTGAATAGACTAGCTCAGACAGATAACACGTAGCATTATGCATATAACTACTTGTTTTTAAATGTTGTATTCATCAGCAATCTGTCATTAATTTATGTATATATGTATTCTAATTGCAATTACAATTTCTCTACATTTACAGCTAACAAACCAGAGAAATACATTTTGTTGAGGATGCTTTCTTCTGTGACAGCAAAATGGCAAGAGATGGGAGGTTTACTTGGAGTTGACTCTAATACTATTGATAGCTTGTGTTACTCTAATTTCACTGATGAGGTGAAGATGTCAAAGATGCTACAGAGCTGGTTGGACAACAAGCCTACTCCAGCAACATGGGGTAATATCATCAGTATTGTTGAGGGTCCACTACAAAAGAAAACACTTGCTAATGAAATGTGCAAATTTCTTGGCATAGAATCAGGTCTGTTATTATTTTTTTTAATGTGGCAATATACATGCTACTATAAAAAAAGATGCTAATCAATTTAAACAACAAGCTTGTTATGGTAGTATGAATGTCTTAACCATCATATTATTATGATTATTATATTTATAGATGATCCTCCTAGCAGTACTTCATAATAATTGCTGCAACCACATATGCAAAGGTATGTTCAGAAACTTTAGTATGTAAACAAAATAACAATAATTTAAAATGCATAATACATCAATGTATAATACCGCAATGATGTAGTTGATGTGCTAATAAAGTCTGGTGCATCACTGGATGCCATTAACAAAGTAAGTGTCTTCATTATTAAACATGTTGTCATTATTATACATGACTGTATTTTGTATGTAATGTTGTTATTAATTCATGTAATTATGTAGTTATTTGTTGTTTTGTCACCTCATATAACTTTATATATGGATTACACAAGACATAAAGTCAAAATCATTCTAAATTATTGAGCATGTGGAAAATAAAACCACTCACAACATATATGTGACATACCTTCCACTGTAACCAATACATAACTAGAATACATTGCAACATTAATAAGAATCGTTGTGGATGATTATACACTTTTTGAGCATGGAGTTCTCTACAGTATCATAGGCATTAATTGATTCTATTAGAAAACAGTATTCATGATGATTATGAACTGAAATATTGTCAACTTCTTTATATTTCTCTAGTAACAACTTAACTTTACCTTTGCATTAAGTACAACAAACTTTCAAGGCAGAGCCTATAGGTCCGATAATCAGACTCGTTATTTTCCAACAATTGGTCTGGCAATCGAAACCACGCCTCAAAAAGTAAAACCACACCCACTCAATAAACATTCCTAATGATAAATGAACTGTAATCATAGATACTGCATTGAAGTTTCACAACTTATCAGTAATGATATAACAAATTCGACAGTACATATATTTTCATCTAAACAGGAGCAGGAAATTGTCTCTGGACGGACTTCAGCATTGTCTTCATTAATAAGAGAACCTTTAATTTCAGAATCAACAACATTGGCATCAACAAACCACTTCAAAATAACTAAGTGTTTACTAATAAGTATGCTGTGTAATGAAGTACTTATTTTTCTTTTTCAGTGGGCATTTTCTTCATAAAAGGTATAGGCTTGTCATGATTCTGACATTTCCTTGGTAGACCTACGACAGTTACCTTTTGGAACACATGAAAATGAGTATATGTATAAGAGAGCCAAAGAATGCATTTATTGTACAACACAGGGAACATAAGAAAAGGTACATTGTATAAGCTAGCAGCTTCAAGAGTTCTTGAATCACTGTGTACTAGCTGTACAGCATTTCTTCTCTTGTTAGGTTTTTTTTTGTTTCTAGCTCGGCATAAGACGCAAAAGTTTCACCAACAACAAACGACATTCTTTCATAAGTGACCATAATTGATGTGGGTGTGGTTTTACGTATATGAGGCGTAGTTTGGTTTGCCGGACCAATAGCTACAAAGTAACGGGTCCTGTTAGCGGACCTATAAGCACTGCCAACTTTAAACGAGTTACTAAATTTAGCAGCTATCAACAATTATAGAATTATAGAATCTATTGAAAGTGTCTTACTTTCTCAATCCTGCTCAACCAATTACAGAAATGTCAACATGCCAGCGATTCAATTGATCAATAAAGCTTGTTATTTGAATTGTGGTCATGTCAATGAAACAAGTGTCAATTCATGCTGGAACTCGTTTTCCAATACCAAAGCATATGCTATCACTTGCATCAATCCAAGAAAACTCTGATAAATAACCAACAAGTGTGACATATTTTTTTATAATTGATTCTACAGCTACTCAAGTAACAATATTTGACAACCAAGGTACAGTTGGAAGTACCAAAGTAGTGAATAAATGACAATCTCAGCCCACCTTCACTACAATGTATCTTGTTATATTTACCAAATACAATGTGAACAATCTCAAACTTTAGATCTAACGAGTACAATCAACCAGCTGGTGTATATTATATACTTGGTGCAACATTAGTGTAGTTTTGACAGCTCTCGACACAGGCTGGTACTATTGTAAGAGGCAATAAGGAATTGTAGATACAATATTTAAAAACATAGTTCATCAAACACATTATAACAATGCCAGGCATTAATGTTATCAGATTTATGCCTAGGCCTGTAAACAATTATTTATATGGTGGTAAGTACAACAGGCTCTTTGTTGTGTTATTTGTAAAGCCTGTTTATCTGGCTAACAGCTTCAACTGAATCACCAATAATCCACAAATAGAGAATTAGTTATCTACTCTAATACTTCTTACTGAGTGCATTTGTTAAGCAACCTTCAGGCAAATTTTGTTCTGATAGAGCATTCAAATTGGGCCCAGTTAATAGGGCTTCTTCGTGCACTTATTGACTAAAGGACATGTTGCCCCTTTAATCTATACATTTCAGCACCTTCAAGGTTATTCTCAATGTTCAACACATTCCAGTGGAACACTGAAAATACTAATGGTTTTAACAACTTTCCTCCATCATCTTAAACTTCTACTGACATCATATGGCTCAATAGCAATATTGGTTGCACATTATATATTATTCAAACCAACTTGGAATGGCATGTCAGAGTAAGTGAGAGGGCAGAGAGTGCACCTATAAACCTTGTCCACAAAATATTATATATAACAAGTACATAGGTGAAGAGGACTGTCGGGATCAGCTCCATGGCTATTACAGTTGTAAAATCAAGTAACACAAGTTGTATAAATATATAGTCTTTTTTCTGTTCAATGTTACCATCATGAATACATACATTTTACACAAACACTCACAACCAGCAACATTTAAAACATAAAAGAGTTCTATGTTCAGCTAGCAAAAGAGTTGATAGGTAACTATTGTAGTTGACTAAGATGTGGTGACATTTGAAGAGCTATTCATCAACTATCTCTTTGTCATTTTCCTATGTAAATAAGAGATGACAACAACAAGTTGAAAATAGGTCAATACTCTTACCACAATGCAGTTCACCACACTCATGTTGATGGTTCCTCTCACATCCTGGTATTATAGAGAGTGTGATGTTTGGATTTTTCATGCTGGTGATGTTAAAGATTGCTTTCTAATTTGGCACACATTGGCTACAACAATCACGAGCAATTGTCACTATTGTATGAGCAGAAACAGAAAAACTTTAACGTATACATACTGCTTTATAATACTCTATAGTTCAAAAACCTACGTTACTTCAAGTGTTTCTGGCTTTGAAAAGACATAACAATGCCTTCAGTAATATGTATAGCAGCTTAGATTCAGTGATCCACTTCCTTTAGCTTGGTGTACGAAAAAGTACCTTACACTCACGCTACAATATCTTCGTCGTAGTAATGTCTACAGCCAACTTCAAGATATAGATGTCTACTTCTCGAACTCATCTTCCTTCTGAACGAACCTTCTCTATACCAATCTGCCTAGTTCTTTCAGTAAAACTCACTCTTTGCAGGTCAACATAAAAAGGTCATTTTCTAATTTTTCTTGAAATAAATTTCCCTGTCACGTGTATTTGCGCCATTTTGCGGTTTAATAGAATTTCATGTATAATCGGTTATTCAAGTGGAAGGGCAAAAAAGACGTTACAAGGACACTATCACCCAAAGCTGTCAATTTTTATAGAAAGATTCAAGATTCAATATCATGTCGTCAACAGGGAGAGTAGTTGATGTTGATGAAGAGTAAATTTCTACATTTGTCGCAGCACTAAGGCAGCTTATGGAATTTTGTGATACATTTCTATGGGATATTTGAATGTTGCAACAACGTCTATGGGTTTGAAGTTAATCTTAACTTTCAGGACTGGATACAACTCAACATAAGGATACCACTGGTCTTATAAAGGCCACTGTCTCCATTCCCTGTTACTGTTGTAAGTAAAAAGGTCTCTGCTCCTAAAACTTCACATTCACCTACATAAAACTATTATCCTCAAGGTACCAAATGAAATCAAGTTGTGTATAGAGAACGTATTCATATCATAGTTCTATCAGAGCTATCCTCCATCATATTTCTGTAGGAAAACTTTCCTACCAGTTGTGATTTAAAATAAGAACAGATAGAGAACAAAACTACTCAAGCCAACAAAAGGAAGTCTGGCCATTATTTGGAGAATCAGAAGGAGTTCTAGCCATTACCTGAGGTATCGAATGTTTAATCTCTACATTTAATGTAACTACTCATACTAAAGAAGGATGTCTGGCCTTTATCTGGGGAATTGAAGCTCATTCTTTACCTTGATCTCAACAACTCAAGATTAGAAAAGGAAGTCTGGCCATTTTCTACAGAATCAAAAGTTCATTTTCTACCTCAAACTCAACTAGTCAACTCTAGAGAAAGAAGTGTGGCCATTATATGGGCAGTCAAAAGTTCATTCTTTACCTTGAACGCAATTAGTCAACTCTAGATAAGGAAGTCTTGCCATTTTAAGTGGACCCTAAAGAAGGAAGTCTGGCCATTAACCATGAGAAGGAAGTCTTGCCTTTTTTTGGGAAATGAAACTTTCATTCTCTACCTCAAACACAAAAACTCAATGAGAAGTAAGTTTTGCATTTTTCTAGGGAATCAAAAGTTCATTCTTTTCCTCGAAGAAAGTACTCTACCCTAGAGAATGAAGTCTGGCCATTATCAATAGAATCAAAAGTTCTTTCTCTACCTCAGTCTCAACTACTTTAACTATCAGTAATATTGTAAAGCAACTAAGTACTGATTGTTGATTGTTTAGATTAGTCTGTTATACTGGTAAGTATACAATTAACAACAAACTTGTATTGGATGAGCTCTGTCTTTAGTTCAGAGCCTTATTAAGAGATCACAAAGGCTCTAAGCCTTGTACAAACATATTCTTTCTTGTCAAAGACTATATAGCAATGCAACTAAATTGTGGTTCACTTGTACAATGTCCTCATGAGCTTCCAGTATAGATCACAAGACTTGATCATGATAAGTCTTGTAGATCACTTGCCTATAGCCTTATAGTCTACTTGAAGTCCCTTACCTTGTTCACACAAGTGTTATATTGCATACTTGACTATACTTTAACATTTACTTGTCAGTTTTGTATTTTATGTTAAGACATGTATATTATATGATGAAGTAGGACATACAGAAACGAACAATTTTGCAAAAAATAAAAAAAGTTTATAAAAAAAAATCAAAATTCTTTGTGTGCTTGACTCTTCATTTGTCATATCTATGTCAATGACAATTATAGAACTATTATAAAACAATCAAGTACTCACTGTTGATTGCTTACACTAGTCTGTTATACAAATAAACAATTAACAACAAATTTTAATGGGCATAATAGAAAAAAATATTATCATGAATACCACTGCTGACAACACATAGAGTATTAACCTCTCTATATACATTAGTGAAATGATATTGAGTTATTTTATCTATCCTTTATAATGTATCATTAGATGTAGCTGTATATTATAAAGTTAACTGATCATAAATACTGACATATTTTTTATGTAGATCAAGAAAACTCCTCTTCACTGGGCTTCTAGACTGGGCAATTCTGAAACAGCTCATATACTTATTAAAGCTGGTGCATCACTGGATCCTATTGACATAGTAAGTATTTTCATTATTTAAATATGTTGTTTTTATTATTCATGACTGTATTTTGTATGTAATGTTGTTATTAATACATGTAATTTAGATATTTGTGGTTTAATCATCTCCTATGAGTTGTTATATGAACACTCCTAAAATAACTACACAGATGAAAGTGATTATTATAGTAGCTAATATTAACACAAGATGACAAAATGCCTACAAAAACTAAAGTACCAATTTATTCCCTTAAAAGGTGATGCCTACTTTAATTACTTTACTAGCGAGTCAGCTGAATATTGGGAGAACTTTCACAGATTTTCTATCAATAGAACAAATTGATTTTGATTGCAATAGATAGACAAGTAGCACCTTAATTTTTATAAACATTTGAAGGGTAATTCAAGCAAAATTTAGTAATTACAGTTAGACAAAATTTACAATATAGGCTGTGTCACAGATTTATAACATCAGGATATTCCTAATGATTATTGTTATCACATATTCGTCACATCTGCCAACTAAGGGATATAATTGAAATATGTTGCTAGTGTCAGATATTATAAGGAAATCATAATGTGTTTATAATTGTGTATCTACTTGTTGTTTTATCATCTAACATTGATTGTTTTATCATGTAAGTAATATTAACAAACTAAAAACAGAAATACTCTATCAACTCTGATTATTAACTGTGCTTATAATATAATCATTATTACATCAGTTGTATGTTTAGCTGAAGGCTCTTTACTCTAGTTATATAGGTCTTGGTAAAATCAAACAATCATGAAGAGTTATGTTGAGATACCTTTAGTGCTTTTTATGTCTCTAACAATCAGTGATATAGTAGACTATGTTATCATTATTGTATTATAGTGTGCTTTAACAATGCTATGAACTTAAACACTGGTTGTCTGCTGGTATTACATAATTTGTAGTTTCTGACTTCAACTTGCTGATAATCACAGAGACAATAAGTACCTTTGGGTTCTAAAAGTTGCAAAAGCCTTCATTGAGAAGCAGATATGCCAAATTAAGTAAAACCATAAAATAATGACATCATACCACTTGAACTCTGTCTATTTGTTTATGTACATTCAAGTACTGCCTACTATTACAACATATGAGGTGCTAGTAATATCAGATATAAGCTAGAATGATATTAGCTAACATATCTCACAATATAAACAATATGTCTGTATTTACTATAACCCTAGCACTAACTGTAATTATATTTAGTGTTATCACTATGTTTATTCCATGATATAAGTTAAATGGTTTGACATTCTAAGTGATAACATAGTAAATATACTAGGATACTGTTTATTACTTGTAGAAATATGCTCTGATATTTACATTGAGAGAATAATTAGACTTGTATAATAGAATCTTCAGTATGAGTGAATCTTTACAAACTACTGCTTGTATTAATCCTAACATTTTATATAACTGTACTGGCATCTTTGTTGTGATGATAATTGATTTCTCCTGCCCATGGTCAGCATAATCAATAGTAGACATCAGTTACAAAGTAATTCACTCAGCATTGTATCTTATGATATGTGATATTATTTCATCACATAGGATGGTAACACTCCATTACATGACGCATGCTCTGAGGGTAAAATAGAATGCATCAAATTACTCTTATCAAATGGAGCTGATGCTACCATTAAGAACAATAAAGGTGAAACAGCTGCAGACAAAGTTAAACCTGATGACATTAACAGAGCTACTATATTACATTTGATTGAAGAAGCCAAAAAAGGTAATGTAGTTCATCACAATAGACATGTACTTATAGTGTAAGTGATACTAGTATATGAGTATGAGTATCTTATGATACTACTGCCTCATCAATCCAGCTAATTAAATAGATCATAACTATGTTTGTACATACTTGTAATGTCATTTTCCTTAGTATTTTTTTTAATATTGTCATATTTTGATGTTACATTATGATACATATATTAGTAACATATGTATAGTATTGATATAACAAGGTCATTGATCTCTAAAGCTTGATAACAAACAAAGCATACTTGTAGATTATATGCAAGATAGTAATGATGATGGTTCTTTATTAGAATACATTTTAAACTATTATATAGTATTACAAAGTACAGGTATACATAATATCATCTTGTGTCATCCTCAGTCCTTGATATAAGTAATATTATGATATGGTCATTTGGAATTAGAATTATAGCCAATCTCAATATAATTATCAGCATGTTAGCATGTAAGCTACCACAAGTCCAAACTTATCCTCAAGCATTTTATACAGAATTGTACTCTCTGTGGCTTGGTTATGAATAAGATAGCAATGACAGTTAGATGTCACATGATATCTGATAGATATGAAGACTTGGAACTATAGTATGTATATGAACATCTAATTACTCGGCAATGTATTACATATTCTGATTTGTACTCAAATAGTCATTAGTAGAATCTGTTTATTTGTTGTCAGTTATACAATGCAAAACATCTTTGTGATGTCTAGTAGTAATACTATTATATCAGTTCATCATTGTAATAGCTTCATATGACAAGTAGTATGCTTCACTACTAAGTTGTTTTGTTTCAATAAAAGACTAAATTTTGCATTATTAAGTTTTGTTTTCTTTCTTTCATCTTCCTACAGATTATTCTAAGTTGCTTGACAAAGCTCTTGATGAAGGAAAAATTACAGCAAAATACTCAATGTTGGCAATGTCTGGAGCTCCAGGAACAGGGAAGTCATCTGTTATGAACCTTTTGCTAGATAAACCACCTCCAGAGAATCACAATAGTACTCCTGTGACTACTGCTCCTGAGATAAGAAAGGTAGAGACCACCAGTGTCATTACTGAATATAATCCCACTTCATCCAACACCCATTTATGGGCCAAAGTAGAGCGGTCATCTTTTAAAGACATGCTTGCTAAAACAGTAAAAACTGGGCTCCAGTCTACTTCATCTGAATCCATTACACTTCATAATGATGAGAGTGAGTCATCATCTGATGATGATGGATCACATGATTCTTCTTCATCAATGGATAAACCACAATCTAATGAAGACCCCTCAGTTCCTTCTCTCAAGTCACTTCCTCAACCTGTGTCAAAAGTCGCTAATGAGATTGTGAAAGCCTTACCTATTGTAGATGAGTCAGCTGAGCTTAATAACACCCACTGGATACACTGTATTGACTCTGGTGGACAGGCAGCATTACTTGACATAGCGCCTGCGTTGCTACGTTACAATCCAGTGAATATGCTTACACAAAAGCTAAACGAGAAGCTTGATGACAAACCTAAATTCTATTTTAGCTTCAAAGGTCAACAAATTGGCATACCAGTGGAGAGACAGATTACCAACTTACAACTACTTGAGTCTTCCTTTCGTTCGCTAGCATCCATAGAGCAGCCTGACTTGCGCAAAATTCACGTTAAGTTTTCACATCCTAACCCTTCCCTTCTTGTTCTTGGCACATTTTTTGATAAAGTAAAGGATTGCGTGGATGAGTCACTGGAACAAAAGAATGCTCGTTTGTGGTCTACATTAAAGCAGTTTAGCGATGTGCGTGTAAATTATTGCGAAAATGAAAAGCAAATAATATTCCCTGTCAATACAACTGCCAGAAATGAGCATGAAAAGAAGATTGCTGATACTATTCGCAGAATTGTATGCAAGTCTTACATCAAAGCAGAAATTCCAGCACGATGGCTTCTGTTTCAGCTAGAGTTACAGGATCTTCAAAAAACTAGTGAGTCAATGGTTGTCAGTAAAAGTGAGTGCTTGAAAATTGGGCTGGCACTGAAGATGAACGACAGGGATATTGAGGCGGCATTCATGTTCTATCACGATTTGACAATTTTCTTGTATTTTCCACATGTATTACCTAATGTAGTTTTTCTCCATCCACAGCCGCTGTTCAATAAGCTGTCAGAATTAATTAGCATTTCTTTTGCTGATGCTGTTGACTGCTTAAAAGAAATGAACATTGATCTTCCATCGAATGCTCATCATCAACTTAAATGTGAAGGTACCTTTATGCGCGAGTTACTTGACTGCCTTTCAGATGGATTCACACCAGATTTCACAGCAGATGATTTCTTAAAGCTGATGGATGATAGATTTATCATTGCTCCTTTGCCTCAAAAGGGAAAGTTTTTTCTACCTTCTGTGTTACCTACAACATCTCATTTGGAGAATATTAGAGCTAGATTCATGAAAACCCTTGATTCTTTTGTTTTGACGTGGGATACAAAACCAATCCCACAAGGTCTTTTTACTGCTTTGATTGTTAGTCTTCTCAAACGAAGTGCTTCACCTCAATTTCACCTACATCAACCATCAAAGTTAGAAGAGATACCGAAAGAATCAATGCAGTATCGCAATGCCATTCAGTTATTATGCATTGGACCTGGTGGGGGAGTTTTACTAGTCGACTCAATCTATTGGTTGGAGATATATTACACTGGGCGTCCTACAAAATGTTCAGTTCTCAGAGAAGCAATTCTTGAATGCATCAATGATGTTGTGAAAAAATTCCAGTATAAACCAATTCTCTCCATACCTCAGGAGCGTTTTCTTTGCTCGCTATGTCCACCTCCCTCTAACCATCTTTGTCGTCCAAATGAAGACAAGGATATGCTGACTTGCTGCAAAGATGCTTGCCTAACAGCAGATATCGATCAAACACGTCAGTTACCATGGATAGAACATGGACCTGTTGTTAATGAAGTAAAACCACTAGGTAAGCTATATTTAGAGATAAACACGTATATAAATTAAATACCTGCATATCTAAATAAAATGTATTACATTTCATAAGAAGGAAATTATCTGTTTCAGTACATTTTACTGAAGGTAATGTAACTTTTTTTTAATGCAGATATCACTTGCATTGCTGGAAAGTACCCAAAGCTTGTTGATCTGGTCAGTCTATTGACTGACATTGAATATGACTGGGACAAGATTGGTGTTGCATTGGAAGTGGAAAATCGTGTTTTAGGTGATTTACGTCGCAGTAATGATGATAGCACAACAAAGCTCATTGCTGTCTTACGAAGCTGGATGGATACATTTCCAGTAACTTGTACTTGGAATGTTGTTTTGTCAGCAATAGGAGGTCCTATAGTTAAGCATCCTTCAACAGCACTGAAAATTAGACGTTTTTTAGCCAAAAAAGAGGTGCAGTCAAAATATGGAATAAATTTGTTGACTGACAATTGATGTTGAGTTAATTTTTTTTACTTTTTGTATTTAGATTTTGGCTGACATTTTTAAAATAGGATTTTTAGTTTTCCATTGTTTCTCTGTTAGTTTGCTATTAATATCTTTCTTAAGAGATGTATTTTTTGTACTTGTGATAGCACATTTAAAAATTTACTTTTTTGGCTCCTTAGAATCTATTTTTGATCACCTGTAATTTCATAATTTATATAGTTATAAACATATCTGTTTTAAAAGAAAATTTAAATTAGTCTTTTTGCTAAAAATTGGAAGCTCACAAGAGAGAAGAGTCCATGTATATATATATATATATATATATATACCAAAGTTTTCACGTGAGCTTGATTGCTTTGTGTGGAAGTGTTTTAGAGCGCAGTATTTTTTTTTGACTTTTATACTTATAATATTTCTTTTTCTAGGAATATTTCATGACTTGAGGATTGAGTATTGACAAGTATATGAAGAAGTAGCTAAGTAAAGTAAGTATTTGTTAATATACTGTTAATAATGTACAACAGAATGATAGCGCTTGAAGCAGTTATCAGGACACAGTGCTGGCTCATCTTCACACGTTTCACATATAAATAGGGTAAGATGCCGTTGTATACTCCGGTCACTACACACTACACAATCTCGCCGCTTTCTCATTTTTTTTTAGAAAATGTGTCCGACCATTTATCCATTGTAAGCTATCTGTGATAAGAGGTGGAGGGGTTGTTGTTGTAACTAATGGCTTTACAAGCTCATTAATTATGCTTCTATGGAAATCCAGGTGAGCTTCTCGTACTTGTGTTTTGTTTTGATTTCCATCAGAAAGTGTGTGACGATAAATAATGAAGAAATTTACAACTGACATATCTAACAACCAGAAGAACACCTTTCTCCACCATTTAATTGATTTCTGCACAAAACTATAGTAACTCATCATTTGATCTATCTTATCAACACCTAACATAAACTGATTGTATTCTGCAGCAACTTCTGGTTTCTTCACTACTCTTGACTTACCTCTAGAATAAAAAGTAATCACTACATATACAAACATTATTAGTACTACTAACCTGGTCTGAATATCGACCATATTATTTGAATACTTTGTTGATAGCATAAATATAATCCTTTTATCCATCCAAGGTAGTAACATCTTTTCTTTTTTTCTGAATGTGATCACACTACCTTTGCTCATTTTACTAAACTTTTTTATTTTTGCAGGAAGAAACTTTCTGTTCTTTTGGATGGTGCTAGTAATTGAAAATCCCATCTTTGTGAGCTCGTCTGCCAGTTCCACACTGGTATAATACCTGTCAGTGTAGAGGTCATGACCTTTGTCTTGCAGGTAATCAACTAGCGTTAAAACTACCTTTGTAGTATGTGAATGAGTTGGTAATGGCAATAGTGGGGTTTGTTTTCCAGCATATACTAGGATATTGTGCATATAACTCGATTTACTTCCTGAAAGGGCATAACTTTCAATCCCCATGGATTAGGCTTGTTCTTTACATATTGCTTGAAGGACGTACATCCTGTTAATGGTACTATAGATTCATCAAGTGCAATTTCTTTTTTTAGAGTGTACAATGGTTGACTGATTTCCAAGATAAGGTCTATAAATTCCTGAACTTTATTCATTTTTGAAATGGTCTCAATTTCTCCGATGTGTAAGACGTTAAAAATTAGTGAGAAGTGATTACGTGACATTACCTGGTGAAAGAATGGTATGTTACAGGTTTGTGGAGTGGACCAGTAATCTTTTATTCTTGTTAGGCGAATAACTCCCATATTCAAGATAATACCTATGAAAGCCTTCATTTCTTCTATTGAAACATTGTTCCAATTGCTATAAAGAGATCTTCTTGATCTATGTTTTAGTACCTAATGTGCTGCATATTCATTTGTCTTGTCTATAATGAATTGGCAAACTCTGGCTGTAAAAATCAAACTAAAGCACTGGTATGGTGTCAAGTGTTGAGATGTGTCAACATTGGGTCACTTACAAAACTATATTGAAGGCTAGTTTGTGTGAAGTTATCTGTGTCTGTATTGATATCATTTGTAAATAAGTGAACTGTTTTGTTTACCTTGTATTTCAGTCCATCTTTGGTCAGAAGATGAAGCAACTCATACTGTCTTATCATTGATAGTGTAAATGCAAGAAAGAGCTGTCCCAAAAAATGTTTTCTATTGGTAAAAACTGGTTGTCTGAACAGAACTCAAAAGTTGATTTACAATAATCTTTGACATAATCAATGACAGTAAAGTCCACCAAACGAAATAACACAGAAACACAACTCAAAATCTATCCAATAGCTTTAGAAGGTAATGAATACACACTCTCAAGGACTGTAACAAAACCAATGGTCCATCAGATCAAACCTTCATCTTCTTCATCAAGATGCAATCCATTGTCTTCACTGTTGTTTAACCTTTCAATAAATTCAGAAAATTCATGTTCTAACTCATTGGAACACTCAACCTATACTACAGTATCTGTGATAAATAAAGAAACAACCAAGTTTAAAACTTGCAATAGGCAATTACTGTGTATGTAGCATACCATTAACATACTAGATTTCAAGCTCATCGTTTGTTACATCATTTTTTGTTTCCAAACTATTGACAATTTTTATTAAGTTGTCTGAGATAGTCGAGGGATCCAGACTAGAATGTTCTTTCTCGCGGCAAAGATCAGTCACTTTAACGGATTATCACTAGATGAGTCAGACAAACTGATACAGAGCTATCATCCTCATTATGCTTCTGGTGTTGTGATACATTACATCAGATTACTGAGCGACAGTATAATCATTGATGCTGCTTGTAAGTTTACAATGAGAGTATTTTAAAACAATGTCCACAAAGCTTGAAATTTGTAATCTTAAACTCTCTTCATCTCTGAGACATTTTATAACAAAGTAACCAAGATACCTTTCTTTCAGTGTTGCAATGATCACGTGATAAGTAGCCGAAATGCATGGATCTCCATAATAGTTTTTATTTACCTCATTTTCTATGACTATAGAAGTTAGAAGATGACTTATTCTTTTTAGCAGCATCAACTTAGTCATAGTTATCTCGATCAACTCAATGATAATAACTGTGATGATTATCCTGAGATCATGTCATATAGTTCTAACTGTCACAGTTCTGAATATATATTATTATAGTGACTCAATTCCTGTCGTAATTCCTCCTACATCTCCCAGAAAACAGTTAACAGTTAATTGAACCTTCTTTATTGTTTACAAGATGCCATTGTTCCATCCCAGTTACCTTCTTGGATAAATGCTAGTGCTTTTTTAGAAACAAAAGATAACTGTGTTAAAGCTAGTACCAAAGTTACTACAGTAGTACTAGTCAAAGCCAAACTGACCTTACCTTACTGGGTAAACCTTCTATTGAAATAACTCCCTACCATGCGAATCTAACAAGCTATTTTTTTGCTTCTACTATAAATGGAAGCATCACTAACACTTCATTTTAATTTCCTCATGCACCACATCCTTAACGAGCAATTTTTTACATAACACAGATGAAGGGTTAATACAAAATTGAATCTGCTGTTATTCTGTGGGTTGATACTCATTGCTCTATTGACATAAAAGAGTTATCCAATAGCAAGTATCTAATGTCAAGCATATAAAACCTTTTATTATCATGATATAATTAAACGGAGTGGCTCCTGCCACCGAAAATTCGGTGGCACGTAAAGCCACTAATTTACTCGTGCCACCGATCGGTGGTGCAAACAGCAAGGAATTGGCTGCTGCCACCGATAAAAGTTAAACAATTACAATGACTAACTTTGGTAGCTTGAGTTGACCATGGCCAACATTGGCGACTGTACTCATCCCTTTCTACACATTTAGCAAGATTGCTTCATAAATAGTAGAGTAAAGGAACTCTATTTTTACTCACATTCTCTCAGCATTATCTATGACCATGATGACTCAGTACTTTTACTAAGCAAAGTTTATCCTTAAAATAAAGAATATTTTCAAAGTATATATGACAAGTGATAAATAGGATAATATATGTTCTTTTAAGAAAAATGTGTTTAAATGACTAAATACATGTTGAACATAGTAAATGTTTCTGGCATAATTATGAAATGGATTTACAACACAACCAAGTATTATCTAACTCTGTGTATGAGGTTATTCCAACACATACAAAAGGGTACCGTTCTGGCATTAGTCACATGCAACCATCTTATCTCCTTGTTTTTTCAGGAAGTCGGCACAAACAATAAATCTTGAATGAAGTCTTTATTGCCTTATATAATGTATGCCTGGTTTTAATGGAAGGAAACACTGTGATTCTGTCTTCTATAACCAGGAAAGAAAATGTGGTCTCGTTTTTGGGACATCATACTGTATTTTAACTGGGTTTTCTCCTTGTCATAGTCACAACAACTTCAATTGGCACAGACAGTGAAATACCAGATTTCAGCTGAGGATGTTAACCAGTACGTTCTCACTGTTAATGAAAGCAATATACATCAAGTCAATGTGATTGATAACACTTGTTCCTGTTCTTTCAAAAGGACTTTAATGATGCCATGCCGTCATGTGTTTACCCTACGTATGTATTTGAAAATGGCAGTATTCACTGAATATATGGTTGCTACAAGATAGCTAAAGTCATACCAGACTTCAGTTGTTACCGATGATAGCAGTTACCACGATTTGCTTATGATATATATATGATATATACTTCATTCAGATTTTAAATGTGAAGCACGCACACTGGGTTTGTGTTTCCAATAAAAGTTGTAATGCTGGTGTCATCAAAATTTTTGATAGTTTAATGACAGGTGATCTACCTCTTTCTGCAAAAGAAGTTATTTTTGCCTTACTACGCTACCAGAAGAAGAAAGTAACACTGATCTTTCCAGATGTTCAAAAACAGTCAAATGGATCTCAATTTGTGGTTTTTTCTCCTTAGCCTATGTTTATTATACTGTGTACATACAGTTTGAATGTTATGTACACCAGGAATGTTAGTGTCAGCTAAATTAATAGTGGTAATGAATTCTTCCATGAAGACACAATGATTCAATTCAGAGGCTGATATATCTGAAAATCTAAGTAGGTTTTGAAAAATTTCAGTGAGATTAGATGATCTTTGTGTTAAATGTTTCAATTTCTGATTATGAGATTCTAGCCAATTGTTAGTTGTGTATCATTCCTTAATGTCACCTCTAGTGCTTCAAGAGGAAGCTGTGCATCTTTAGATTTGCCACCTCTCTCTTTTTTCATCCTTGTCTTTAAATTATGAATATCTTTCAAAGTTAAAAAACTTTCCATACTTCTTTTCAATCACCTGTTTCACAAGTTTTGTGTTTGGTTGTAAACTTAAAACTTCTTTTACAGCAAGGGCAGTCTCACCATTCAGTTTTTGATTAGATGGATAATGTGCCATGAGATCAGAACCAACACGATGATTATGTTTAAAATTGCTAACTTTGACAACAAGTTTTTTATAAACCCTATACATAAAAATAAATAAAATAAGAATATATTATAATTCAGTAGATAAAAAAAACAATCAAATAATTTATGGTGCTAACTCTACAAAATTAATATTGACTTACTTGTCAAATGACAAAGTCAGCATTGCCTTGTAACTTTTACCAAATCTTCGAAAGCTTTTATGAATACTCTTCCCACGACTAAGTCTAGGTTCACCATGATGTACACAGCGAACACTGTAATAAATGTATAGAATCTTTGTGCAATCAACAGCTGAAAATGAGTTTGATGCATTTATCAACCTCTTGTTATAGTGCTCCGCCTTTTCACTGTTATAAACACGAAAAGAGTGATTTTGTCCCTTCTTCGATCTCCCTAAGTCGCACAATAAATCCTTGAAGTCATCAAAGCACGTACCAACACTCAGCAATTTCTTAACAGCTGGCAATCTACTTCTCGAAGGTGTGGTTTATGGGTGGAGACTTCTTAACGGTGGCCGATCGGTGGCAGTAGCATTTTAGTTGTTCATCTTGCCACCGATCGGTACCACGAGCAAATTAGTGACTCTACCCGCCACCGAATTTTCGGTGGCAGGAGCATCGGCCTTAATTAAATGTAATAGAAATGAATAAAGATAGCACTGTGTAGATTTTACTAAATTATGTTTATAATTTACTTTTGAATGAGTCTGCTGACGAGCAGGATTTAATGGAATATAGAAGAGCATTCCAAAGATCACAAGCAGAGGGAACAAAGCAATGTAATGAGACAGATGTATGAGAAAAGTGTATAGAGAGCATGATAGGATCATAATGACAAGAACTATGAGTAGGGAATGGTTTAAGAGAAATATGCCAGAAGGAAAGTAGAGTATTTTGTTAAAGCTTTTGTAAAGCAGGAATAATTTAGAAACTCTATGATTAGAAGGGTTTTTTATATTTAGTACTAGAGGTTGTGTTGTAGTTGTCAAAAAGGAGATTAAATACACAGCAATGTACATATTGACTAACTATAAGATCAGTTATTTATGTCATTTAATACAAAACATTCTTCTCATTTCTCAATTGATGAGTTCTGTTGATCTATCAATTCTTCAGAATTATTAATAGTGCTGTATTTAGTGTAGCATAGTTTAAAATTCATTTCATTTTACTCTTGATGTTAAAAGCATGAATCAGATATTTCATCCAATTGCTTTCAGTACAGTATATGTTGTTCTCGTTATGATGCTTTTTTAATGTGTTTCTATAGCAATTATACCAAAATATAATTCTATTATGTACTTCTCATAAGAAAAACTACATCTTTTTCATATGCTATCTCTAAATAAATATGCAATTAGAAGAAAATTAGAAGATTTTCTCAAAATAAATGATTGAGTTCTAGAAAATACAAATAATGAAAGTAGCTCCAATACTTACCACCTCTCGTGTAGATATCATTAAGACAAAATAATTTGCAATGCTATCTAAGGGACAAGATCTATAATCTGTCAAAACAATTAATTTTAAGAAACAGTTATAAACATGCAGTCTTCTCATAACAGTCTTGTAAATCAATTTATTAGAATAAAAAAAGACTTTTGATAGATATTCTTCAGAAATATGTTGGTGACAATATGTGTTCACACAAGAGTGAATTTAGTAGTTGCTATGACAACAGGCTTAAATCTCTCTCTATCTCTCTCTCAGTATGCATCCATAATGTAGAGTCTGTGAGAAAACTATCTCATCACATCTTTGCAGTATCAATAAACTATGACTATGACAAGGAAAATTTGTAATTCACATTCTTTAGTCTGTGATTATTCATCTCTATTATCCATATGAAGATTTGAAGATACTGACTTTCTGTAAAAATGGTATGTAAACCAAAATTATTAAAAGATCTAAATAGCTACTTTCGATTAATATAGATGCTGCTAACTATAAAAAAAAAACATGGTTAGTTCATTTGTGTTTCATACATGTTGTTGAGTTTATTAACATTATTGTAACAGAGTATGTCAAATACACACATATATTATATATTTTAAATATAATGTCTTTATGAAGCTTAATAAGTGTTATTATACATATCCATTCACTTCATTTTATTCTATTGTTAATTATATTTATCAATTAAATTAAAAAGCACATGATATTGCACATGATGCACATGCAACTGATAAATTTAATAACTTTAATTACTCTCCTAAATATAATGATAAATTGCAGTGCCCTATTTTTAAAATAATTGTGTATATATGTTCTATTTCTATATGTAATGTTTCATTCTTACTGCTGGTATATCTGGACTTGCAGCAAGGACAGACAGTCCTATAATTGCTTTGAACAATGTGTTATATATATATATATACTTTGTCTACTTTCATAATTTTAGAATATTGTCGTTTACGACTTTAGAGAGCAAGAATTTAATTATAACATTAGACCTAACTGCAAGCACTGTGACACTGAGTGTAAATGACAATGATTGATGCTTGATTACTAGCTTGCTTGTCTGCTATATATATTTCCAACATATGCAGTTTCATGTGCACAGAAAATGCTGGTAATTTTTGATACAATGTTGGTACCTCTAGTTAATTGAAAATAAATATTTTTACAGTAATTATGAAATGCTAAATGAAATCCAATGACAGCTTTGACCTATTGGAAAGGATTTTCTGTATAATGCTATCTTAATCATATTGTGTACATAGTATGTATCAACTATATATAATGTTATTTATTATATAAAATAAAATAATATATTATATTGATAGCCATAATTCCTAAATAAATAAAAGAGTTTGTGCTGTCTTTAATTGCTAGAAAGGATCAACTTTGACAGCTTCAATATTTTCAGCTGTAAGTTGCCCCATCAAGTATTCTTTATTTCAAGCTGCAGATGTGTTGTAATACAGTACTTTTTCAAACTAGATAAGTTATTCTTTACTCATCAACTTAATTTCCTTAATATAAGAATTCTAATAATAATATAGTGTGCCTTCGTTATATGAATACTTTTACCCTACTTGTACACTCGTAGCTTATAAAGTAATTATGTTTACATCATGTTATAGTTTTGAGAAAGCTGACAATAAAATATTTTTTTAGATCAAATATTTTTGTCAAATGAAACTAAATGTATATATGAAATGAATGCATTTTTGATAAATAGCTATAGAATAATGGATATTCTCTAGATCCTTAAGAAATAATTTAGTTAATTATTTATCTTGCCCCATACATTATGCCATTACAATAATCAAATTCATTTTTGTAAATAAAATTAACAAAAGTAAGATATGATAAAGTCTATTAAGACTGCACATTACAGATATAGATTGTCAAATGAATTAGTAATATATACTTATAATTATGTTAGTCTCTGTTAAATTTATAGGTGATGCTAATTACTATGCAATACATTTGATGAGATAGAGGACTTGGAATATACATTTATTTATCAATCCACACAATCATTCTTACATTTATCTCTATATTATATAGTTTTATCAACAAACCATTTCTTTGTCATTTCAATCAGATTTTACTCTACATAAATTATAAACTATATAATTATTTATCAATTAATTCATGCAATGTTTATTCCATATCTCCATCAGCTGGAAAGAAATTACAAAATAATATCAAAAATTATTTGAGAGTCAGATAACTATCAATGTGATTGACTAGATTATTATATGATGGTAATAGGAGTACATATAATATTATAATTCATTTTAACAATGTATGGTACACAAGTACAGTGAAGTTATAGGAATATTCATATAATAATAACAATATGAACATTCCTATGACTTCACTGTACTTGTGTACCATACATTGTTAAAAAGGAATTTTTAAAATTCAAACTGGATATAAATAACAGTAGCTATTGGTTTATAGTATATCTAATACATCAAGTTAGAGTGTCATCATAATTAACAATACTTGTGACATTAGTTACAAAAACAAGAAAACAATAGTAAGTAAAGAGAATAATATTACAGATTGAGACAAACTAGATAAAAGGATAACAGCTGTATATATAAACCAGATTAAATAATGTAAAATAGTGTGACTATAAATCAAAGTCTATGACAACTTCAAAGTAGTGTAACATAATTATTAAGATGATTAATTGCCTTCCATTTTATTGTTTCTCTGCTTGTCTCTTATACTCTTAATCTATAGGTTCATATATACTCTATTAGTCTCTGCTAGTTTATTATAGTCTCTTATTGACAAAATTTGTTCCTATGTCCCATAGTATTATGAATTTTTCCTCAGCTAATTGCTGTAAACACGTATTGCACTTTTTAAATTTTTTTGTATCTATGTATCATTGATAGTTATCACTAAGTGTCGTGCATACAGTCATTATAAAGACCATATCCTGTAGTGATACCTGAGAAGAAAATATTTGTTACTTGCTAAAATAAAATGTACAATAAGAGTTAAAGGACAATTTACATTTATGATATTAGTAGGAAATTTAACAAAAAGGTAAAGTTATGGCCAAAAGCAAAGGTCAAAGCTAATGTCAATAGATTTTAGTAATGACATTTTTAAAGTCTGGTATATATGTGTGAACTAGTACTAGCGAGTCCATCTATTATGATGATCAGCAATGGGATGTCAAACAAATTATTAAATCCATATCTTACTTGAAAATTAGTACAACAAAGTAACCTTTTTAGAATAGGAAATGAACAATTACTTCCTGTAGTCTCAAATAACTTGTTAGCTATCTCAAACTATAATGGCGTACCGTTCACTCTTAGGTTCTGTGCTACTGCAAAAAAGAGTGATGACTCCGATTGTTTACAATTCTCGATCTCGTGGTTTTC
Organism: Xestospongia muta; assembly: GCA_963693285.1. Lineage (NCBI taxonomy): Eukaryota > Metazoa > Porifera > Demospongiae > Haplosclerida > Petrosiidae > Xestospongia > Xestospongia muta. The sequence continues at coordinate 18,520,144 of OY848918.1, forward strand.
AACAAAGATAGAATGTGAAAAGAACCATCATTTACTGTGCAGGAATTGCTTTCTTTGTTGTCACAGGAACTCTAGTTTCAAAAGGCTATAGTACAGTGATAATATTCCAAGAAATGCCATCTGTTATTACTTGAAGTGGAGTGCAACTGAATTCAAAACCAATCTAATATATAGCTGGTATCTGAAATGAAGGCCTATCAGTGTATTCATATCATAATATATTAAAACATGACTCTCAAGAGACTGGCATTTATATTAATTACAAGAATGGTATCTACTGTCTTACCAACTTTGTCTCCAAACATTTATGAGGATATATAAAGTTAATGCCAGTATGTAAAGCAATTGTCCTGGCATATATTGGACTATTTATGATGTACACAACATATTAAGATATACAAGATGTAGAGTCCATTATGATTGGTAGCTTTGATATTAAAACATCACCAAAGAATGTTCATACTGTAGTTGAAGATCAGTGGTATAAAGTGAGCCTATAAATCACATTATCTAATTCAATATTGCACTCAAAAGAAGCTCTTTAATTATGAGTCCTAATATCAATGTTAATAGATTAATTGTAATTTGTAATGATAATAATATTGTACGTTTGCAATCATTGACTTGTTCATGCTAAAAATGACCCCAACAAATATAGACTGGAGATTATTAAAGAAGGGAGCAAACGTATTCAAATTACTTTGAATGGTTTCGATAAAATTCCTCATAAGTCCCTATCAGCTCAATTACAATGTGCATGAAACAGATATTCAAGTATGTCTGCTGCTAAGCAAGTGTGCTTTTTTAAAAATGGTGTTGATGATATCAGTATATTACTTGGACTGATGTTCTATTAACAGATACTTTAGAGATACTCTAATGAGAACAATCTTAAACCCTCTAAGCATGTACAATTAGATACGTGTGACCAAGGTGATTACAATTGCATCATGGAGCATTAATTCCTATGTATAGGACAAGTATAAATCATTAATTGACATTTTTGGCTTTTAAAATGAACATATTGCTGTTTGGCATGCACATTATGGTAGGTTACTAGCAATACTGGAGAACTATATAAGTGACCATGATCTGTGTTTTAAGACATTAGATTAATCATATAATGCATAACCAGAGAATTTGAAGACTGGATGGAATTGTTATATATATCTAATATTTTATCATACACATTGTTTTTAAGCTCAAATGTAAAAGATTTGTAATGAGCTTTTGATAGAAAAATACTACATTAAACACGTCTCCATATTAGCATTACTATTGAGAATACTAAAATGTATACAACCATTATCAGAAAGAAAATAATGTTTAATTTTTATACAGCATAGCTGCAGGGTTGAATTCATTGTAATTACATGTAATATGTAATTAAAACATGTGGAGCTCAGATATATCACATGAAATTAAATTTGAATGGTTGATTTTAGCAATCTTTTACAATTTTTATTGTAAACATTACATAATGAGATCCTGAGAAGTAATAAACACTCTGGTTTAATTACCGACACAGTACAGTTATACAAACATTAGTGACAGTAAAGATGTAATTAAAAATAGGCAAAGGATGTTATTAAGCCTTTTTTAACGACAGACAAGAATATACGTCATGTCCTCTCGTTATTGACGGATGGCGTGATATCGAGTCGCGTCATAGTTGATATATAGCTTTATTCAGCGCGACGTTGACAGTTGACAGGCGCCAGCTGGGCTCTAAAACTTACACTGTGAGGAGTGCATTTATTATTCTTCCTTTTCATAAAACTACTTTCTCTTACTATTGATCAATAAAAAACGCATATATTCTACTGTATAAACATATTGAAGAAAATAGACTACAATGTACATGATACATGCTAAGGTGACTATTATTTAATGAGACATTACACAGAATGCCATAACTCTGACAATCAGCTACACAACTTCCCATTAGTATATCAGTAATGAGTCATGTTTACTATACTTCCCCTTAATTAATCATGTTTTATGAAAATGACCATAGATTGATTAAATCAATCAATGTATTTTAAAGAAGTATAATAATACAAAATTATAACATTATGTAATAACTCAAAAAATAATCATAATAACTACAAAACAAAATAATCATAATATCTACAAAGCAAAATAAACATTTGAGCTAAAAGCTTTATTATAATAAACACTTAACGAATGTACAATTCAATGATATCAATCGGTGTAGCTTCATTAGGATATCCTTCACTGCTACACATTCTTAGCTCAATATCATCAGTGGTCCAGTAATTGAAGGACGTTATAAACCATGGAATGTTTTGAGTTGTACAACAGTCAGACTCTAAGTATCCACATTGTTTGCCATCCCATAATGGATCGTCATAATGGAAGAAGACATCACTACTCCAATTCCATTCACAAACACCAGACTCACAATAATAGTCATTACCAATATATTGTGTACTCTCAGAGCTGCCAGTATTACATGGACAGTAAAAAACGTTCTCATTTTCATCTTGTTCAGATGTGTCAATGAGGGTTACTACCACGAGTAATAGATATCCCATCAACATAGGGTCCTTCGAGTGGATGAGTTCCACCATTGTTTTGATAGATGCCATCTACACCATTATATTGATATCCTCTTACTCGCCCACATACTTGAGAATATTTGAGGTCAAATGTAGAAAAATAGGTTGAATCACAGTCATAACTTGATAGATGAGTCTATCACAAAGGCAGTAGCTAATGTTGGGAAAATCATAAGAGTTTAGACCTCTTGGACAGTTATTTGAACCAGAATCACTCATGTTAATGTACCCTACTCTTGTCCAGCCACCTTTACCATCACAATCATTGTTGTTCATATTACAATAGACTGTTGGTCTACTGCCATTCCTCAGTGTAATATTGTAGTAGCCTGAAGTAGTAGTGGGAAATGTTTGCAAGCTACTGCAAAAAAATCTTGAGCACATGTGAGATGAAAATGTAGGGCAAAGTATAAATGTACTGGTGTTTTGATTTGTCACTTTACATTTCTTGCCACTGTTACTTGGAACACAGCAGTACTGTTCATAGAGTGAAGGAGAATGTGATATATCAGCAGAGTTAACCATGCAAACAGAGGAACCCTCACTGATGTCAGATAAAAATATACTTACAAACAGTCTTAATTGCAGGAAAGCATGCATGATTAAGTCAATAGAAAACAAGTCAAAAGTTTAACTTGGTTTAATCTGACGATACTAGACACTACAATGTACAATCTTAAAGTGCTATTTTTTTAAAGAAGAGTATATTATACACGTGCATATATACACAAACAACATTGTTTATTTATCTAACACAATTTCAATTTATGTCTATTACTACTTGTTGACAATTCTAATTTAGTTCCAATTGTACATTAAAACTCGAATCACATATTAACTTCATTACACATACATTACCAATATTAGTCATGGTGTTGCTATAACAGTAGATAAAATGATACTTTCTGTATATGACATCATTCTATGTATGTTTCTGTGTATGACATTATTAATATTAATATTTTATAAACTAGTCACATGACTATTTGTATACTTGTAGTGTTCTAGGTTGAGAAGGAAGAATGAAAATAAAATCAATTTTACTTTTGTAATGAATTCCGTTTTTCAAAGGTAAATATGGTAAGGATGTGATCATAGTTATATTGAAGACTGTTTAACTGATTTTGTGTGCTTTCTGTCCTATTCCTGAAAAATATGAATTTGAACATGTTCTTTAAACTTTTTTACTGAAGATATTAATACTCTGTCCAGAGTAAATACTGATTAATTATGTATTCTTTGCTATAATTGTTTTGTTATAGGATGGCATTTTGGTCACAAAAGGATGTGTGACAAGAAGATCTCATGGTACAGTTATATTCATTTCAGTTGATACAGTACAGACACATTGGTCAGGTGGTTTCAAAGTTGGTATGGGTCTTCCTTTAGGGAAATGCAGAGACTACGTGGCATCTGATATAGATATTTAGTCGAAAATGAGTACATGGTGTTTGGTTATGTTGTAATAATGACTTAAAATTTAATTTCATTAAATTTAAAGAAGACTTTCAATTTCATTATTATACTGCATACAATTACCACTTGTAAGTGGTAATATGGCAAAAGATATACATATACCTAATCATCTACCCAAGCCCTCTGAATCAAATTGACGACTATCATGTTGTAAACTCACAATCACAACAAGATATTGTGCATATCTTTTTGAAGGAGTCATCGCAATGGAAACAAATTTGAAGTTAAAGATTTCACATCAAAAAGATTTTTAACATTACACTTTGTCAATAATTGATGTATGCACTTTATATATGGTAGAGCAAAGACAAGAGTACTATTTGCTAGTATCTTTCACACCAAATTTCTACTAAATTATTCACTTCCTTTGATTACTTATACAGTAAGTAACTCTTTGTACCAGAATTAGGAGCACATTTACATGTTTATCAAATATTTCATTCTCCTTCTTATTTTCTTGTAATGCTATCTTTATGTTGTAATAAATACACATTTTGTTCTCATACCTATATTGGTGATGGACAACTGTACATTACTGTTCTAAATAATATTAATATTTATTAAATTTATATTCTTTATTTAAAAAAATATTAATTCCTGTTCAAGTATTATTTTTATATGCCTTCCAGTTGATACTTAGTGTGTGATTTAGACTAAACAACCATCATTTTCAATAAATAATCATCAATGAAAGTCATTTATGATCTTAGGTGCATGATTTCAATGACATAACTCTTTCAAGTTATGACAGTGTCCTGTAGAAACAAAACGTGCAAACTGATATTTATAGGATGAAACAATATTTTATGTTAACTTAAAACAATGTGCTTGTTATAGCATATAAAGGTCAACATAACAAATTATTATTAAAATAGTTTGTTACATTAACATATTATGTTAATATAACATGAAGTAAAATAGCAATCTCAATTTAACATTAAATGTTAACTCAGCAATGATTCTTTTGTTATAACATCTATAGGTCACTATAACACATTCATGTTATAATAATAGTTTGCTGCTTTAACAATGCACTAATAGGGAATATTACAAGAAGTTGAGTTCAATAACTATCCAAATTGCTGCCAAATGTTTCAAATTCACTGACAACAAATCTATGCAACAGACAGAAAAAGACATTTAAATTAAACAAATCTATTTATCATTCATCTACTTGCTAATAATAAGACATATGTCAATTGTTTAATATCACACCTACTTCTTTCTCTACATATCACAATTTTACAACTCCCTATTAGTGTACATCAGTTTATTGATAATCATTATATTATACTCATTACTATTATATAATTACATGTACTTATTTTCATATGAAAAAACCTCTTGTTGTTATTACTAACAATGGTACTGATTTCATTAAAAGGCAATTTATAACTTTTGTAAATAGTTATTGCAATATACTTTATAATATAAAGGTCACTATTTTGTTACAGGTTATCATAAACTTGTTCCAAAGGCTTGTCTAAAACAAAGAAGCAATCATGTACTCTCTCAATTGAAAGGATTGTTTATGTGGTATTAACAATGCTAGTGTATGAGAATTGTAATTTACTCTATTTTCAACTAGTTTACATAGTCTGTATGCCAAGTTAACAAATTTGATAACCAGTTTACACTCAATTGTACCATTAGGTTTACAAACTCATGTACTATATATGTACTATGTAAACAGGACTTCTGATTGTTTACAAATGCCATTACACAATTCTATATGTATCTACATTAGTCTAGTACTTATACTAATAATGTCATTGAACTAACTACAACGAGTGATATCTAGTCTTGGGATAATGACAATAGATACTTTAATTCATCTCACTACCAACTCAAAAATCTTCATGTTGTCATAGCTACAAAACATATTCCTGATAATTCTAAAGTAAAAAAGAAATGTTTTGCTTGAACTGCAGAGTTGAGATCTTTGAATGATGAAGGAAGGAAATTCCACAGGGAGAAAGGACTGGTAAGGAAGAAGTTGAGGGTAGTAGATCTGGAGAAGGGCAGATTCAGGTTTAAAGGGTGGGAACAACATAAATTATAAGAGGACTGGTTTTGAAATGAAAACAGCCAGCAGGAATGTAGAGCTTACTAAAGATGAACTTGTATAAAAGGACAAGCTTGGATGTTGTTCTACAGGAGGATAGAGAAGGAAGATTGAAGAGTTTTAGAAGTAGAGGATAATCAGAGGTCCAATTTTTACTGCAGAGTTTAGGGCAAAATGTTGAATTTTTTTCCAATTTGTTGAAGCTAGAAATGGAACATGGATCCAAAACAGAGGAGCTGTACATAAGGATGGGGAGGATTAATGTCAAGTACAATTTATTAAGAACAGAAGAAGAGTTATGGTAAAATTGACGATAGTTTTAGCCAACCAGTTTGTTGGCCTTAGAACAGGTTTCATTGATGTGAGTAGACCAGGAGAGGTTAGAGGTTAGAGTAACACCTAGGTACTTAAATGAAGAGACTAATTTGGAGGTGATCCATCAATGAAAAGAAAAGGAAGTGTAGCAAAGGATGTAGGAGTCTTCCTGCAAATGAACATGTATTTTGTTTTTGAGTGATAACAATATAAGGTGTTTGAATTTGGGAAGAGAGAATATTAACGTTAGATTAAGCAGGTGAAAATTCATAGGATGATTTAAAGGGACATGATAGGAGGAGATCTTCAGCATATAGGATAATGGATGAAGTTGAGGAGAAAGGTAACTGGAATATGTCATTCACATACAAAATGAAGAGTAGTGGTCCAAGATTCAAGCCTTGAGGAATGCCAGATAAGATGGTAGATTTAGAAGAGGAACAGACATCAACAACAACCTGCTGAGATTGAAGTGTGAGATAGCTTTGAAGCCAAACCATGAATGATGAATAATGTCAAGTGAAAAAAGTACATCAAGAAGGGGTTAATGTAAAACTGAGTCAAATGCTTTAGTTAGATCAAAAAAAGTTGCACAGATAGAGTACCCTTTACCCAAATGACATTCTAAGGTTCCTGGGATTCTATTTCATAGTAGACCACAAGACTGAAGTAATGGATGATTTCTTAATCATCAAGGACATCAATCAATCTTATGATTTCATTATGAACATTGGTCATTATAATATATGGTACATATAATACATTTACTTTGTTTTATTACTATATCATTTCATGAACATGTAAATATATAAATGTATTGTAAGTACATGTAGGTTCTTATGTATTTTAAAAAGTCCAGTTTATCATAACTTAGGTATGTATTGATCACAAAATGAACAGGTTATTACACATAATGTCACATTGAGTACTTCATTATGTTGTGAGTGTATCTTGAGTACTGGACCTAATAGATAAAAGGATAGATAAAAGTGTTAACAACAAAAAATGGACAAAAAGACGAATAAAAAAATTATGGATTGATTATAAAAATGTAGCAACAAATATCAAAATGGTATCTTACATGCAAACAAATTTCAAACAAGTACTTACATACAAATTGTTACTATGAGGCCATCTTGAATAGGAAGTTATTCAAATTCAGTAGGTAACAAGCTCAATTATTGATCTTTATGATTACATTGTCTTACTGGAAATGATAAATACAAAATAAACAATAATTCTATAGAAGTGTTTGTTCAAAATTTGTTTACACATTAGGTACCATTTTTGTATTTATGGTCACAAATATACATATAGTAACAAGTACTAATATACACATAGATAGATGAAGTAGATAAAAGGATTACAATGCCTTTATAAATTGTATAGATCTTAAAAGAACTACTACTTTCTTAGTATCAGTAGTATCACTAGTGCATTATACCTTCCTGTAGAATAAAACACTCATAATGAATTGATGATGAAGAGAATAATGTAAAAGTTAAGGTGAGTACACAAAAATACACTTGTATATGCACCAAGTTGTATTCTTGGCATTGTGTCATGTAGCATAGTGTAGTGCCAATATTGTTCAAATACAT
>OY848918.1:18528382-18710687 GCA_963693285.1 Xestospongia muta
TGACTCTGTTTGTTTATTTGAACAATATTGGCACTACCCTATGCTACATGACACGATGCCAAGAATGCAACTTGGTGCATATACAAGTGTATTTTTGTGTACCCGCCTTAACTGTTACATTCTCTTCATCATCAATTTATTATGAGTGTTTTATTCTACAGGAAGGTATAATGCACTAGTGATACTACTGATACTAAGAAAGTAGTAGTTCTTTTAAGATATATACAATTTATAAAGGTATTGTAATCCTTTTATCTACTTCATCTATCTATGTGTATATTAGTACTTGTTACTATATGTATATTTGTGACCATAAATACAAAAATGGTACCTAATGTGTAAACAAATTTTGAACAAACACTTCTAGAGAATTATTGTTTATTTTGTATTTATCATTTCCAGTAAGACAATGTAATCATAAAGATCAATAATTGAGCTTGTTACCTACTGAATTTGAATAACTTCCTATTCAAGATGGCTGCATAGTAACAATTTGTATGCAAGTACTTGTTTGAAATTTGTTTGCATGTAAGATACCATTTTGATATTTGTTGTTACATTTTTATAATCAATCCATAATTCTTTTATTCATCTTTTTGTCCATTTTTTTGTTGTTAACACTTTTATCTATCCTTTTATCTATTAGGTCCAGTACTCAAGATACAACTCACAACATAATGAAGTACTCAATGTGGCATTATGTGTAATAACCTGTTCATTTTGTGATCAATACATTTATAAGTTATGATAAACCTGGACTTTTTAAAATACATAAGAACCTACATGTACTTACAATACATTTATATATTTACATGTTCATGAAATGATATAGTAATAAAACAAAGTAAATGTATTATATGTACCGTATATTATAATGACCAGTGTTCATAATGGAATCATAAGATTGATTGATGTCCTTGATGATTAAGAAATCATCCATAACTTCAGTCTTGTGGTCTACTATGAAATAGAATCCCAGGAACCTTGGAATGTCATTTGGATAAAGGGTACTCTATCTGTGCAACCTTTTTTGATCTAACTAAAGTATTTGACTCAGTTCAACATCAACCCCTTCTTGATGTACATTTTTCAATTGACATTATTCATCACCTTATGGTTTGGCTTCAAAGCTATCTCACACTTCAATCTCAGCAGGTTGTTGTTGATGGCTGTTCCTCTTCTAAGTCTACTGTCTTATCTGATGTTCCTCAAGGCTCGAATCTTGGACCACTTCTCTTCATTTTGTATGTGAATGACATATCCCAGTTACCTTTCTCCTCAACTTCATCCATCATCCTATATGCTGATGACATCCTTCTATCATGTCCGTTCAAATCATCCTATGAATTTTCACTTGCACAATCTAACGTTAGTATTCTCTCTTCCTGGGTGAAATCTAAACACCTAACTATTATAATCACTCAAAAACCAAATACATGTCTATTTCCAGGAAGTCTCCTACATCCTTTACTACTCTTCATTTTCTTTTCCTTAATGGATCACCTTTTGAATTAGTCTTATCATTTAAGTACCTAGGTGTTACTCTAACCTCTAACCTCTCCTGGTCTACTCACATCAATGAAACTTGTTCTAAATGCTGGGCTACAACTATCATCAGTTTTACTATAATTCTTCTGTTCTTATAAAATTGTATTTGACATTAATCCTTCTCATTCTTATGTACAGGTCCTTTGTTTGGATCCACATACCATTTCTAGCATCAACAAATTGGAAAAAATTCAACATTTTGCCCTAATACTCTGCAGTCAAAATTGGACCTCTGAGTATCTACTACTTCTAAAACTCTTCAAATCTTCCTTCTCTATCCTCTAGTAGAACAACATCCAAGCTTGTCCTTTTATACAAGTTCATCTTTGGTAAGCTCTACATTCCTGGTGGCTGTTTTTCATTTCAAAACCAGTCCTCTTATAATTTATGTTGTTCCCACCCTTTAAACCTGAATCTGCCCTTATCCAGATCTTCTACTACCCTCAACTTTTTCCTTACCAGTCCTTTCTCCCTGTGGAATTTCCTTCCCTCATCATTCAAAGATCTCAACTCTGCAGTTCAAGCAAAATATTTTGTATTTATTTTAAAATTATCAGGAATATAGCGTACATATTGTTCATATTTATCATTCATTCACCTGTTAATATCATCACTTATCATAAATCCTTCACCTCCTATTTTATTTTATTCTATTGTTTTTGATTCTTTTTTTATTAGCTTTGCTATTGAGTGTCTTTTGTGTTTTAATTAAAAAAGTAGCTTGTCCTGGTAAAGAAGAGTTAGATCATCTCAAGGAGTATAATACAGTTGATGATATAGCTGTGTTGTTATGTTTTGTAGCTATGACAACATGAAGGTTTTTGAGTTGGTAGTGAGATGAATTAAAGTATCTATTGTCATTATCCCAAGACTAGATATCACTCATAGTAGTTAGTTCAATGACATTATTAGTATAAGTACTAGACTAATGTAGATACATATAGAATTGTGTAATGGCATTTGTAAACAATCAAAAGCCTTGTTTACATAGTACATATAGAGTACATGAGTTTGTAAACCTAATGGTACAATTGAGTGTAAACTGGTTATCAAATTTGTTAACTTGGCATACAGACTGAGTAAACGAGTTGAAAATAGAGTAAATTACAATCCTTATACACTAGCATTGTTAATACCACATAAACAATCCTTTCAATTGAGAAAGTAGTAATGAGTGTAATATAATGATTATCAATAGACTAATATGCACTAATAGGGAGTTGTATAATTGTTACAAGTAAAAAAGGAGTGGGTATGACATTAAACAATTGACATATTTCTTATTGTTAGCAGGTAGATGAATGATAGATGGTTTGTTTATTTCAAATGTATGTTTCTGTCTGTGCCATTGACATCTTGTCAGTTCAAATTGGAATATTTGGCAGCAATGTGGATAGTTATTGAACTCAACTTCTTGTAATATTCCCTATTAGTGCATTGTTAAAGCAGCAAACTATTATTATAACATGAATGTGTTATAGTGACCACAAAAGAATCATTGCTGAGTTAACATTTAATGTTAAATTGAGATTGCTATACTACTTCATGTTATATTAACATAATATGTTAATGTAACAAACTATTTTAATAATAATTTGTTATGTTGACCTTTATATGCTATAACAAGCACATTGTTTTAAGTTAACATAAAATATTGTTTTATCCTATAAATATCAGTTTGTATGTTTTGTTTTTACAGGACACTGTCATAACTTGAAAGATATATGTCATTGAATCATGCACCTAAGATCATAAATGACTTTCATTGATGATTATTTATTGAAAATGATGGTTGTTTAGTCTAAATTTCTCACAAAGTATCAATTGGAAGGCATATAAAAATAATAATTGAACAGGAATTAATATTTTTTTAAATAAAGAATATAAATTCAATAAATTTTAATATTACTTAGAACAGTAATGTACAGTTGTCCATCACCAATATAGGTATGAGAACAAATGTGTATTTATTACAACATGAAGATAGCATGACAAGAAAATAATAAGGAGAATGAGATATTTGATAAACATGTAAATGTGCTCCTAATTCTGGTACAAAGAGTTACTTACTGTATAAGTAATCAAAAGAAGTGAATATTTTAGTAGAAATTTGGTGTGAAAGACACTATTAAATAGTACTTTTGTCTTTGCTCTACCATATATGAAGTGCATACATCAATTATTGACAAAGTCTAATGTGAAAAACCTTTTTGATGTGAAATCTTTAACTTCAAATTTGTTTCCATTGCTATGATTCCTTTAAAAAGATATGCACAATATCTTGTTGTGATTGTGAGTTTACGACATGATAGTTGTCAATTTTATTGAGAGGGCTTGGGTAGATGATCATGTATATGTATATCTTTTGCCATAGGACAACTTACAAGTGGTAATTGTATGCAGTATAATAATGAAATTAAAAGTCTTCTTTAAATTTAATGAAATTAAATTTTAAGTTATTATTACAACATAACCAAATACCATGTACTCATTTTCAACTAAATATCTATATCAGATGTCAGGTAGTCTCTGCATTTCCCTAAAGGAAGACCCATACCAACTTTGAAACCACCTGACCAATGTGTCTGTACTGTATCAACTGAAATAAATATAACTGTACCATGAGATCTTTTTGTCACACATCCTTTTGTGACCAAATGCCATCCTAAAACAAAACAATTATAGCAAGGAATACAATAATTAAGCACTATTTACTCTGGACAGAGTATTAATATCTTCAGTAAAAGTTTGAAGAACATGTTCAAATTCATATTTTTCAGGAATAGGACAGAAAGCATACAAAATCAGTTAAACAGTCTTCAATATAACTATGATCACATCCTTACCATATGTACCTTTTAAAAAAAGAAATTTATTACAAAAGTAAAATTGATTTTATTTTATTTCTTCCTTCTCAACCTAGAACAATACAAGTATACAAATAGTCATGTGACTAGTTTATAAAATATTAAAATTAATGATGTCATACACAGAAACATACATAGAATGATGTCATATACAGAAAGTATCATTTTATCTACTGTTATAGCAACACCATGACTAATATTGATAATGTATGTATAATGAGGTTAATATGTGATATGTGAATTTTAATGTACAATTGGAACTAAATTAGAATTGTCAACAAGTCGTAATAGACATAAATTGAAATTGTGTTAGATAAATAAACAATGTTGTTTGTGTATAACATATATAATATACTCTTCTTTAAAAAATATAGCACCTTAAGATTGTAGTGTCTAGTATCGTCAGATTAAACAAAGTTAAACTTTTGACTTGTTTTCTATTGACTTAATCATGCATGCTTTCCTGCAATTAGGACTGTTTGTAAGTATATTTTCATCTGACATCAGTGAGGGTTCCTCTGTTTGCATGGCTAACTCTGCTGGTATATCACATTCTCCCTCACTCTATGAATAATACTGCTGTGTTCCAAGTAACAGTGGCAAGAAATTTAAAGTGACAAATCAAAACACCAGTACATTTATACTTTGCCCTACATTTTCATTTCACATGTGCCAAGATTTTTTTGCAGTAGCTTGCAAACATTTCCCACTACTACTTCAGGCTACTACAATATTACACTGAGGAATGGCAGTAGAGCAACAGTCTATTGTAATATGAACAACAATGATTGTGATTGTAAAGGTGGCTGGACAAGAGTAGGGTACATTAACATGAGTGATTCTGGTACAAATAACTGTCCAAGAGGTCTGAACTCTTATGATTTTCTCAACATTAGCTACCACCTTTGTGATAGACCTCATCCATCAAGTTTTGGCTGTGATTCAACCTATTTTTCTACTTTTGACCTCAAATATTCTCAAGTATGTGGGCGAGTAAGAGGATATCAATATAATGGTGTAGATGCCATCTATCAAAAAATGGTGGAACTCATTCACTTAAAGGACCCTATGTTGATAGGATATCTATTACTCATGGTAGTAACCCTCGTCGACACATCTGGACATTTGTTGCAGGTCAAGATAAAAATGATAATGTTTGGAAGGACTGTCCATGTAATACTGGCAGCTCTGAGAGTACACCACAATATGTTGGTAATGACTATTATTGTGAGTCTGGTGTTTGTGAATGGAATTGGAATAGTGATGTCTTCTTCCATTATGACGATCCATTATGGGATGGCAAACAATGTAGATACTTAGAGTCTGACTGTTGTACAACTCCAAACATTCCGTGGTTCATAAAGTCCTTCAATTACTGGACCACTAATGATATTGAGCTAAGAATGTATAGCAGTGAAGGATATCCTAATTAAGCTACACCAATTGATATCATTGAATTGTTCATTCGTTAAGTGTCTATTATAATAAAGCTTTTAGCTCAAATGTTTACTTTGTTTTGTAGATATTATGATTATTTTGTTTTGTAGTTATTATAATTATTTTCCCAGTTATTACATAATGTTATCATTTTGTATTATTATACCTCTTCAAAATACATTGGTTGATTTAATCAATCTATGGTCATTTTCATAAAACATGATTAACTAAGGGGAAGTATAGTAAACATGACTCATTACTGATATACTAATGGGAAGTTGTGTAGCTGATTGTCAGAGTTATGGCATTCTGTGTAATGTCTCATTATATAATAGTCACCTTAACCTTTATCATGTACATTGTAGTCTATTTTCTTCAGTATATTTATACAGTAGTAATAAAGAAGGGTAGAATATATGCTGCTTTCTATTGATCAATAGTAAGAGAAAGTAGTTTTATGAAAGGAAGAATAATAAACGCACTCCTCACAGTGTATGTTTTAGAGCCCAGCTGGCGCCTGTCAACTGTCAACGTCTCGTTGAATAAAGCTATCAACTATGACGTGACGCGATATCACGCCATCTGTCAATAAAGAGATGACATGGCGTATATTCTTGTCTGTCATTAAAAAGGCTTAATAACATTCTTTGCCTATTTCTAATTACATCTTTACTGTCACTAATGTTTGTATAACTGTACTGTGTCAGTAATTAAAGCAGAGTGTTTATTACTTCTCAGGATCTCATTATGTAATGTTTACAATAAAAATCGTAAAAGATTACTAAAATCAACCATTCAAATTCAATTTCATGTGATATATCTGAGCTCCACATGTTTTAATTACATATTACATGTAATTACAATGAATTCAACCCTGCAGCTATGCTGTATAAAAATTAAATATTATTCATGTTTCTGATAATGGTTGTATATATTTTAGTATTCTCAATAGTAATGCTAATATGGAAACATGTTCAATGTAGTATATTTCTATGAAAAGTTCATTGCAATTTTTTTAAAAACGATGTATATGATAAAATATTAGATATGTTTAATATAATATCTTGCCAACAATGACATTTCTTGTGGTAAGATATAATTACATTATATATATATATATATATATATATAAATATATATATATATATATATATATATATATATATATATATATATATAGAAATGAAACTATCCTAACTAAACACTTAAACTATTAATAAAAATGATAAATAGTATAACGTGTTTATTCCTTAACAACAATTAATAGATACATAATGCCAAGAAATATTGATCAAAACATGTACAATTTCATCCAGTCTTCAAATTCCCTGGTTATGTATTATATGATGAATCTAATGTCTTAAAACACAGATCATGGTCACTTATATAGTTCTCCAGTATTGCTAGTAAACTACCATAATGTGCATGCCAAACAGCAATATGTTCATTTTAAAAGCCAAAAAATTTTAATTAATGATTTATTTTTGTCCTATACATAGGAATTAATGCTCCATGATGCAATTGTAATCACCTTGGTCACACGTATCTAATTGTACATGCTTGGAGGGTTTAAGATTGTTCTCATTAGAGTGTCTCTAAAGTATCTGTTAATAGAACATCAGTCCAAGTAATATACTGATATCAACAACACCATTTTTAAAAAAAGCACTCTTGGTTAGCAGCAGACATACTTGAATATCCGTTTCTTGCACATTGTAATTGAGCTGATAGGGACTTATGAGGAATTTTATTAAAACCATTCAAAATAACTTGAATACGTTTGCTTCCTTCTTTAATAATCTCAAGTCTATATTTGTTGGGGTCATTTTTAGCATGAACAAGTCAATGATTGCAAACATAAAATATATTATCATTACAAATTACAATTAATCTATTAACATTGATATTAGGACTCATAATTAAAGGGCTTCTTTTGAGTGCAATATTGAATTAGATAATGTGATTTATAGGCTCAATTTATACCACTGATCTTCAACTACAGGATGAAAATTCCTTGGTGATGTTTAAATATCAAAGCTACCAATCATAATGGACTCTACATCTTGTATATCTTAATATGTTGTGTACATCATAAATAGTCCAATATATGCCAGGGCAATTGCTTTACATACTGGCATTAACTTTATGTATCGTCATAAATGTTTGGAGACGAAGTTGGTAAGACAGTAGATACCATTCTTGTAATTAATATAAATGCCAGTCTCTTGAGAGTCATGTTTTAATATATTATGATATGAATACACTGATAGGCCTTCATTTCAGATACCAGTTATATATTAGATTGGTTTTGAATTCAGTTGCAATCCACTTCAAGTAATAACAGATGGAATTTCTTTGAATATTATCACTGTACTATAGCCTTTTGAAACTAGAGCTCCTGTGACAGCTAAGGAAGCAATTCCTGCACAGTAAATGATGGTTCTTTTCACATTTGATCTTTGTTGAAAACCACGAGATCGAGACTTGTGAACAATCGGAGTCATCATTTTTTTTGCAGTAGCACAGAACCTAAGAGTGAACGGTATGCCATTATAGTTTGAGACAGCTAACAAGTTATTTGAGACTACAGGAAATAATTGTTCATTTCCTATTCTAAAAAGTTTACTTTGTTGTACTAATTTTCAAGTAAGATATGGATTTAATGATTTGTTTGACATCCCATTGCTGATCATCATAATAGAAGGACTCGCTAGTACTAGTTCACACATATATACCAGACTTTAAAAATGTCATTACTAACATCTATTGACATTAGCTTTGACCTTTGCTTTTAGCCATACCTTTACCTTTTGTTCAATTTCCTACTACTATCATAAAGGTAAATTATCCTTTAACTCTTATTGTACATTTTATTTTAGCAACTAACAAATATTTTCTTCTCAGGTATCACTACAGGATATGGTCTTTATAATGACTGTATGCACGACACTTAGTGATAACTATCAATGATACATAGTTACAAAAAAATTTAAAAAGTGCAATGTGTGTTTACAGCAAATTAGCTGAGGAAAAATTCATAATACTATGGGACATAGGGACAAATTTTGTCAATAAGAGACTATAATAAACTAGCAGAGACTAATAGAGTATATATGAACCTATAGATTAAGAGTATAAGAGACAAGCAGAGAAACAATAAAATGGAAGGCAATTAATCATCTTAATAATTATGTTACACTACTTTGAAGTTATCATAGACTTTGATAGTTAAACTAAAACTATTATATAATCTGGTTTATATATACAGCTGTTATCCCTTTATCTATTTTGTCTCAATCTATAAAATTATTCTCTTTATTACTATTGTTTTCTTGTTTTTGTAACTAATGTCACAAGTATTGTTAATTATGGTGACACTCTAACTTGATGTACTAGATATACTATAAATCAATAGCTACTGTTATTTATATCCAGTTTGAATGTATGGTACACAAGTACAGTGAAGTCATAGGAATGTTGATATTATTATTATATGAATATTCCTATGATTTCACTGTACTTGTGTACCATACATTGTTAAAAATGAATTATAATATTATATGTACTCCTATTACCATCATATAATAGTCTAGTCAATCACATTGATAGTTATCTGACTCTCAAATAATTTTTGATATTATTTTGTAATTTCTTTCCAGCTGATGGAGATATGGAATAAACAGTGTATGAATTAATTGATAAATAATTATATAGTTTATAATTTATGTAGAGTAAAAACTGATTGAATTGACAAAGAAATGGTTTGTTGATAAAGCTGTATATATATAGAGATAAATGTAAGAATGATTGTGTGGATTGATAAATAAATGTATATTCCAAGTCCTCTATCTCATCAAATGTATTGCATAGTAATTAGCATCACCTATAAATTTAACAGAGACTAACATAATTATAAGTATATATTTACTAATTCATTTGACAATCTATATCTGTAATGTGCAGTCGTAATAGACTTTATCATATCTTACTTTTGTTAATTTTATTTGCAAAAATGAATTTGATTATTGTAATGGCATAATATATGGGGCAAGATAAATAATTAACTAAATTATTTCTTAAGGATTTAGAGAATATCCATTATTCTATAGCTATTTATCAAAAATATATTCATTTCATATATACACTTAGTTTCATTTGACAAAAATATTTGATCTAAAAAATATTTTATTGTCAGCTTTCCCAAAACTATAACATGATGTAAACATAATTACTTTATAAGCTGCGAGTGTATAGGTAGGGTAATGTATTCATATAACGAAGGCACACTATGTTATTATTAGAATTCTTATATTAAGGAAATTAAGTTGATGAGTAAAGAATAACTTATCTAGTTTGAAAGAGTACTGTATTATAACACATCTGCAGCTTGAAATAAAGAATACTTGATAGGGCAACTTGCAGCTGAAAATATTGAACTGTCAAAGTTGACCCTTTCTAGCAATTAAAGACAGCACAAACTCTTTTATTTATTTAGGAATTATGGCTATCAATATACTATATTATTTTATTATATATGATAAATAACATTATATATAGTTGATACATACTATGTACACAATATGATTAAGATAGCATAATACAGAAAATCCTTTCCAATAGGTCAAAGCTGTCATTGGATTTCATTTAGCATTTCATAATTACTGTAAAAATATTTAATTTCAATTAACTAGAGGTACTAACATTGTATCAAAAATTACCAGCACTGTCTGTGCACATGAAACTGCATATGTTGGAAATATATATAGCAGACAATCTTGTATGTCAGTAGACCAAAAAAAGTACATTTGTTTAGTTTTCTGGACTACAAATGCATGCCTGTGTTCACTGAAAAATAAAGTCTGAAGAAGATGTACTTGTAATAGTACTTCATTTGATACAATGTATACATCAGATATTTGCCCAAATGTTAATTCATAACAGTCAGCACCAAGAATGATACATGCACTTTCTTGAAACTTGATACCACTCTGCTTAAGCAATTAGTTCTATATTTAAATGAAATACATGTGTTGATAGAAAATTTGGATCTCCTGAAATGATTATTTCCTACAAAAGGTGGCAGCATGTTTACTTTCCACATAGGATATGCAGGAAGGATGTTACGTGTACCTATGCAAGAATAATATATCACAAATCCCACTAGAACATGCACTTACCAGGACCAATATCTAAATCTTCACCTTACAAATGTTCTGCATTTTGACTAAGATAACATTGGTGGAGTTGACACAGAGCAAGGGAGTAGGTAATATTAATGAAGTTACCAATGATGTGGGAAAGTTGCTTAAAATACCGATGGTTAGCTTCAAATCTCATTGTCCAGTGATGTACAAGTGGACCATATCTGAAATCACAGTCATCATTTGAATATCATGTGTGTACTTACTCTACCATTAGATGTGGCATACGAATCATGTAGTGAAGTTTTGATGTTATCCAAACACGAGGGTATAAATGCTTAAGGTTTTGTGGTGATCACTAATGAGAGTTTCTAAGTAGCCACAGTCAGATATGTCAAATCTTGGAGCAAAGAGAATGTCCATAATTGCCAAAAGGTTTAAGAAATTCTTCCAGTATTCATCATTTATATCCAAGTATTAATCATGAAAGTAGAAAACTAGCAAAAGTGTACCTTCAGGAACTTCACTGCCAATGACAAGAGACAAAAAACGAGCTAGAGTCCACATCTGTGATGATAATATGTTATTTTAATGACAACAACACAAAATATACCACTGACAATTTTGCTTTAAGAATCCATCTATAAGACATGATGGCTCAAGGTGGAGTAGGTATGTTGTCATCAGTATACTGTAAACTCAAGCTTTTGATTCTGCCATTAATCAGACACAAAGGGAAATGGTTCTTGTCGTGAATTAACACCTACAGATGTAGTCATCACAAATACAGCCAATACCTTGAGCATATTTTTCATTTCTAAAGGTAATACACCCTCTAAGATATCATCCATTATGTCAGGTATCATAGCTCCTTCAGTAACTTCAAAATTAGAGAGTGAGTCCAAAGGTGAACGATAGTTAATTCCATACACAGTTGAGTAATGTTCAGCTAACTCTGGAGCTGTCTCAATGAGATCACAATGGTGAGAATAGGATGCCTGTGTTCATAGTACCAAATACATTTCCATAAACTGTATGAGTACAGTTACAAGTCATTGAAAGAGAATGTCACTAACTTTACTCTGGATATCAGAATCTGTTGTCAAACAATGTCTGCAAACTTGAAATGATGATCCATCCATTTAAACCCACCCAGCTCTATAGAATGAAGAGACACAACATAAAGTACCAGTAATATATCATAGATTATATATTATAATGAAATTGTTAGTTTGTATCAGATGACTACATAAAGTCTTGTGAGATAAACAGACTTTGTAATATTTACATAGTCATGACTTGTGCACTGATAACTTTAATTAGATGGTAAGCTGATAACAACCATGTTGATTGCTAATACAAGAAAGTTATAGAGCTCTCTGAGGTTGAATTTAAGTTTTGCAAAATCGTGTTCTCAAACTCTGTGATGTTCCTGAAGATGATCATCATGAAAAGGAAAATATTAACTGCTGACAATAGATGTTTGATGCAATATTTCATTAATTAATTTGTTTGTCAATATTTTGTTTAAAATAATGGAGAAATTCTATTCTAGAGATGTTGCTCGTTAGTCTTGTTTCTTCTTGAAATGGAGTAATACCAGTAGCAGTAGTAGTAGGAAGTGATAGAACAGTAGTAGAAATTGATGTTGACAATAGCTAGCAGTAGCAGTGATAAAAGTGAAGTTACAGAGTGTGTTTGTCAAGTATGTAACAGTAACTGATTGCAATTCTTAGTAATACTACAGACACAGTTTATATTATTTCTGTTAAAATGATTAATTAATTGGTTCACTTTTTTCGACAAATTATAAATATAGTATTTTTTATTCTGACGAGGTCCCTCTATGATGTCAAGAATATATATTTATATACATTAATGCATTTATGTGGAGATATCTACAGTTACCATAATCTGGTTCATAAAGCTAAGTATCTGTATTAGCAGATACATTAATACTAAGACTAATGATCCTATAATGAAATAGACTAAATTAACATAATTCATAGATAGATGAAGGTAACAGATTTTTAAATATGTTGTATGTAATACTGAGTTGACTGTAGGTATCTGGTGCTAATACTTGAATAAGCCTGAGACCTAGAGCTTGTAATCAAATGAGTACTTGTGTCATAAGTAGTGCTGCTAGTAGCTATTTTTATCTTTAACCATTTATACTCAGTTGAGCAATGTATTAAGAAGGAGGAATGCCTTGTTAAAATCCAAAAAAACACAAACTGAATTCATCTCCATGCATTTTTAAAGTGTCTGCATCTATTCATCTTTGCAGATGTAGACAGCATTACATGCAATCAACCTTTTATTAAATGTACGTGGAGTGTTAGAGTGGGAATATTTAGTATATATAGTGTATGCATGTTACTTCTGACAACATTACTAAGTGTATAGGTCAATAATCAGTTGATGAATTGTTGTAATTAGGAGACTTTGCAATAGATATAACAATGATCAACTTCTATATTGATCTGTTCAGAGACTATAGCTGTAAGAGATTATTGAAGTCTAACAGAGACTATTGGTGTTGCTGGAGTGTTTCCACTATATATGGTATACTGTATATAGCAGAACATATAGAAAATTAAAAGACACATTGAAGTCTGCAAGAAAGTTTGGGAGACTTTAGTTTAGTCAAAATTAATATATAATACTATGGGACATAATGATAAATTGGAACTAAAGAAAACCATTAATTTTGTTGTACATAACATCAAACTTTTCTTTCTTTCATATTCCTGTTTAGAATTGTCGTAGCACTGTTTGTAATCAATGTACTTTAAACTTTAAACACATTTAATAATTTTGTTGATATATACAGTTGTCACCACCTTACCATTTTCATTCATCCATCTTGTCATATTATTGACATTGTTCTCTTTACTCATTACATTATTATTATCAATAATTTGATTATTCCAGTCTTACTTTTACATAATGAGCTTTACTTAAAACAAAACAAGTAGATAAGTTATTAATGAGAGAAAGTATCAAAATTTTCTAAAGACATTGTCTAACATTGCTTGTTATAGCATATTGCATTGCTGTGCAACACCTTGACCACCACAACACAACTACTAAATTTAAGAGCTTTAAACTATAAACACCTGTCTGACTAATCACATTATATAGTCAAATAACTTGCTTACTGTGTTTTGTGCTGCCACATATTCTATGAAGTTTTCTATTTCCCATAGTCTTGCAAAGCACTAAAGTGCATCAAGTAATTACTAACAATTTTCTTAGAATTATACTCTTGTTTCATTAATAAACATAATATCATTGATCCTTCACTAATGTTTGAACTGAATGTGTATCAAAAGGATCAGCTTGCACTGATATTAATTTATTAACTATACTTTATCTATTATTTGCTTCAAATGTGATATGTTTGATAGAAAAACACTTCACAAGATAGCCAGAATAGAGTATCTAGTAAAATAGAGATGTAAAACTACTTCAACATGACCAAACAAATTGTTTTTTTAATCTCTACTAAATGATGATCATGAAAGTTAAAATGTGACATGATATGCTGTTTAAAAAGAACCACAGCCAGAGCTGAAAAGACACATTGAGTTGTCTAACAATTTAACTAGTAAATGTAAATGGATCAGTTGAATAATGGATGATAGAGATGTACAATGATTGTTGTATGATCATATGTTTACATAATGGATGATTTCATTGATGAATAAACAGATAAGGTAAATAAATTGTGGAGGAATTTATTGATTTAAATGAGTATGAATCAATTATAAATATATTTCATGATGGTTCATGTTACACTTATACATGATGTATAAGTTATATATGAATGAAGTGAGATTCATTATATACAATTAAGTAAAAGATGAAATAACTCAACAACTATTCACACATCCATTCATAGAGTCCACCAATCTTCATGTTACATATATCTTTTTCCTGCTACATATTAACTATTATTGTTTGTAAAGCTTTTTTGATCTCAACAAGGATTGTTTTTGAATATGTTAAGCACAGCTAAATTAGTAGACTGATAACTGTATAGCTATCTTCATAATTACATTACAAATACATATATCAATGTATGATATTGATGAATATGACAAACTGAGCAGATTTAGATAAAAGGTATTTTTGCCATACCTTGTAAGTATAACTGGCTACAGGATAGTTCTTAGAGCTTAGATATTCAGCTGAAAACCAGATAGCTTTAATTTGAATTTGAAATGGATCATTCCTTTATTTAAGGAAAGGTTGAATATACCACGACTCAAGTTTACTGTAAGCAATTGTGTAATGTTTTACTTGTACGCATATCTGTATGTCCATATTTAAAATGCATATCAGCAGCATCTCTTTGCTGACTACATTATTTGTTGTTACATCTGTCCCATGAAGCAAGATATATTGGTTCATTCTCCAACAAACTCTCTAGCTTTTTGACATCTTAAGATTGTTTAAAATGGAGGAAGTAGAGAAATTGTCAATAGTGTTAGAATCAGTTCCCAGTAGATCCCCATTCTCTTGCCATGAATTTGCCATTTATTGGAGAAGTAATTTCATAAATACAAGGTTTCTGGCTTTAAAACTATAAAGTAATACCAAAAAAGCAATGTTTGAACTACTCTTATCACTGATAATGTCTTGAACACTTGAGGACAAAATTATAAAACTATTACTATTCATAAAGTAGCAACATCTTATAAATACCACTATGCATGACATCCTTCATCTCTTTAATGTCAGTCTCATTCACAATTCCTTCTGTGTCATTGTCTTCTTTATATCATAATTGATTTCATTTATTATAGAAAAAACAAGATGACTTGATAAGACATTGCTTCTTAAAAAAAACAGACTAAATAAATTCAATGTGATTCATGTTCTACAGGAATTCTAGCAGTAATCTGACAATGATATGAGTCTGAAATGAAATATTAGGTAACCATTGCTAAAACTAAATGACATACTTTGTGACAGCCTGCACCTGAAAAGGTTTAGGAAGTTCATATGGATTCTGACCTACTTGTAATGTCTGTCAATGTTATGACTGAAAAATCATTATAAGTACGTGAATTAGTAAATATAAAATTAACAATTATAGTTTGAAGATTATTGTATTGTTTGTAGCAGTAACCACGATATTCTAATGAATAAACTTGTTAGTGGACATAACTTTGTGAAGAATACATGATAAGGTCATTATCATGCGTAAGTAATATGATATTAGCTAATCATCTCTCTCTCTCATGTGTTGCATGTATGTGTGTCTCCTTCACTCCCACTCTGTGTGTGTCCCTCTTTTGGTATGTTGCTCTGTTGCTTAGATTTTTTGACTGTAAGAAACCTTTTTGTGCTCTAACTTCTGCAATCATAAATAGTGATGATGTATGTTCTGATTATTTTTCTGTATCAATATTATTTATTTATTTATTTCAGAGTAAGACAGAGCCTGAAGAATTGCTACATTGAGTTGTTTTGACCAAAATCTAAAATGAAGAATGTAACTTTGTCTCCATTAATAATATGTGTGTAGTGGTTGTTGCTTGTACTTTTTTGTCATCTAACAGTTCTTTTGTAACAATGACTATATTATTATTATTTTTTAACAATCACAATGTTGATGTTCCAATGACATTCTGTATCTTATTGTATGACAATATTGTTGTTCCACTAATATCCCTGCTTTGACTGTAATTGTTAAAATATATACTGAGTCTTTCAATATACCTATTTGTAAAAGATAATTGTATAATTAAAATACATGCCATGTTTGTGAAGTCACTATAGTGTCTCTTGTCACACAAATGATTAATGTGTATATAGTATAGAAAATGCTTATTGTCAACATACTGGTATAACGTAGTTTTAATAAGATATTCAGTTACTCCACTATAAACAACATTGAAATGAGGATCTGTCTTGACAATCCTAAATCTAATGAACATAGTGCTGTAGGTCAATATGAGATCCATATCAAAAAGATTAGAAGAGATGTATATATAACAATGATTGACTGCCTGCAATTTGTTAATACATACACGTTTAGTTTATATTTTATAAAATGTGAATTTATCTACTAAATGGTATTAGATCCTTTTTGTTAGTTAATCTTTTGAAGTTTTCTTGTTGTCTTAGAAATAATCATGACAATTGGTACCCATTAGTAAACTCTAAACATACAGATTATTTGTAAAAGTATACTGTGGTACTAGATTCTTGGTAAAATCTATTGTTAATGGATACTTACAAACATAATAGTAATGTACTGGTATTTTCCTTTCCTTTGTTCTATTACTGGAATTTGTTGCGTTTAAGTGAAGGCAATATGTATCTATAGGCTAGTATGAGATCAATGATGTTTTATATAGGTCTTCTATTATAAGTTGTAATAATTAATTATTACTATACAGAGGTTATTAGCTTATGTATCTGTATGATATGTGTACTATACAAAGATATTTTCTTTTATAGCATATACAGTATATATAGTATTATTATATACAGCTAGCTGGTTAATAAGACTGTTTTATCTAGCCACAGTTGATATTAAAGCTATCCATTCTTTGAGATTAAAACATGTGATAGTCCTTGTCATTGAGATGACATATATAATTTGTCTTTTTTTGTGAATAACAAAGAAAATCCTTGAGTAATTGTTGAGGTGTCCTTTTTTGCGGAATAAAAGGCTATTTAAAAAAAAATAACTATTGGTAGTCCTTGAGGATACAAGTATCATTCAACAAAAGGTTATCTTCATGGGTTATGGATGATCTCTGTGGTTTAGTATAGAGTATTATATAATAGCTAGGTAGTGCTCACATTTGTATTTGTAATGAAATTGTTGATAGCAGACACTATATTGTTACTATATTACATATTTTATAAGCTAAAATAGTAAGCAATGTAAAACTTTACAACTAAAGTGCTTATTATATGAGTCCATGGTATCTTACAATTATTTTGATTACTACAGGCTTACTTTGTATATATTGTATTGTAATTGAAAAAACAAAATTCTATATATTATAGATAGCTTATTAATTTAGGAAATCATCAATAACTTATGAAGATGTCGTCCAAATCACTGTATTGTTTTTATTACATGTTCTTTTCAATACATGCATCTTAGTTGTAAGGTTTCTCTTATAAAAAGTATCAGATTTGCATATTATGGCCATCATGTAATAGTATGACGTCAGATCTACTGTTTGCAGAGCAACTCTACATTTATTGTCTAGAGTCTACTACGCAACTATTTACCAACTAAAATCAATGTTATGATTGCACATTTTTGTGTTAATGAAATGAATGGCCCATAGTACTGCTAGTTAAAATGTCACAGACAGAGTAGAATGATAATAATATAGTCTAAAATTTAATATAGTATAAAAAGTACTGGACAAAATATGATTAATAATACAAAGATAAAAATTGATGATTAATGATATCTGATATGTTTTAGGGTGAAAACTAATAGCAAATGGATGACTAGTGAATAAGTATATTTTCTTTAAATTTAAAAGTGATCACAGATGAGCTAGATTTAACATGGTAAGGAAGTGGATTTGACAGAGAGAGATTGGAAGGTCATATTTGTTCCATGAAACAGACAGCAAGAAAAAAGGGATGACACAGGTGAGAGGATAAAAGCGACAAGAAGCATGTGAGAAGATAGCCTTAAAAGAGGAAGACTTGTGTGAAATTTATTTCGGTGAAGTAACCTAAAAGGGTAAGACTATTTTACTTAAGCAACACTGCTTGTAATAACATATTGCATATCATTGCTGTGCGTTTATACTTCAATAGTACTTTGACCATCACAACACAGTCACCATATTTTGGAGCATTTAACTATGAGCAATGATGTGATTAATGAAGCTTGTTAGCTATAATAACTCGTTTATTGGCTTTTTTGCCATAGTCATACAAACCATTAAAGTCCATTAAGCAATTATTACTAATTTTGTTACAATCATACTCTTGTCTTATTCAGATATGTGACAGTAACAAGATTGTCGTTGATGAATTTAGTCTGAAATAAAAAAATATGCAGATATATCAACAGTTTATTAGTGAAAGGTTAGAGTTTATTAGATAAAATCTATCAATTTTAAGAAGTACTACTAGTAACCATGAAAACTCCATAATGTACAATGATATTGCCTTAATGTTTGGTAATCTCATTGCTAAGTTTAGTATCGTTTGTTAGGTAATTTATATTTGTGTAGATAATCATGATATCTCCATGACTGCTTAATTCGTAATGTATACACAATTAGTACATGATAGCTTTGTTGTTTAGTTTGCAATTATGTATAAGTATAAATGTATATGCCCAGAAATAAAATATTGTAATAATAATATATTATCATTATGATTACTGATACTGCTATTAATGATCTGGAATATTGGTAGATTTAATCTATAAGTAATAAAAGAGTTTGTATCGTTTCATCATTTTCATCTGGTGAAATATTCATAACTACACTGCCATGATGTGGCTTGCTTCTTTTTAGACTTGCATTTACATTTCTACCCAAAATTGACTCACAAAAACACACAGAAATAGAATAAGAATATTCTTTATATCTACTATATGTGACCTCATTTAATCTTGAAGTGCTATCGAGGCTTGTCTCATTTCATCATCTTTTTTATTTGATGGGATAACTACACAGTCACAATCACAGCTTCTCTCTTTTCCCAACATTGACAGAAGGTTAGGATTTGAAGGAATTTTTAGTTGAAAGCTATTGTTTTGGTGATTATTGACAATGCCTTCAGTTAAGTATAGTGTGACACAATGAACTAATTGGTTTATTTTAGAAGTAACTCTTCTTAAAAAGACAATGCTTTAATGACCACTTTTTGTTGACTTTTAATGGGGAATCTAATTTGTACACTGTTGGTTTGAAATAATTAACATAAAAGTATTCCTACTAACTTTTTCTATATTTTAAAGACCTATATGATGTCACTCAACAATATCAATTACTATTATATTTCAAATTAGTGACATTTTGCTAATATCTACAACATAAATAGATATAAATTTTAACCTCACATGATAACCTCTGACACACTTAGTAATTAATTAATCAATTGTTATATAGATCACATTGATTGTTTGCATGATTAACTGAAGCTTCAATGTAACTGAAGGCATTGTCAATAAACAAAACATCAATAGCTTTCATCTAAGCATTCCTTCCAAATTCCTAAGCTTCTAAGACAATGCATGCCTGTTTATTAAAATAAAAATTAATTATGATGATATTTTCAGGTATATATTTCCATATATCTAAAGCCAATGCTTAAAGTACTGCTAAACAATATAAGTGCTGTCATTTAGTACCACTAAACAATATAAGATCTAGTAATATCATATTAATATCCTCCATATTACAGGTACTATTTACAGTTAATTTGTATAAAGATAACTTAATGAAGATGTAGCAATATAGACAAATATTCTTTGAATACTAATTAGTAATGACTATATAGTTGTATGACCTTTCAGTACTGTCAATGTAACCAGCTTTTGTTACATGAACTAACATATCATGTACAAGAAAACAGACAGTCTAGACTTTTCTGGTAAATATAACAAATGTTCTATATTTTGTTTAGTGACACTTATTTCCTTGTAACAGTACATATATGAACATCATTCAATACTTGAAGTATAAGTAGTTATTCAATTGATATTGGGATTTTCATGCATGTTATAATCTACTATATAAAGTATTAGTATTGATATAGCACTCTATTAAATACAGTCATAACAGTAAGGTTAAGTAATGCAGTATAGTGAATTAGTATATCCAAGGCACTGACATTGCATCATATCTAATACTAGTATACTTTTATTGTATTTGTCATGTAGTACTGATATGTTGTCATTGATATGACTGCACTGCACTTCTCTTGATTCTTCATCACTTAAATCACTGTATGTCTCTTACTATACCAGGACATATAGCTCAAAATATGTTGTGTAACTGTCGATAAAAATCTGTCAGAGCAAGCTCCTTTTCACAAAAAGAGCAAATTCTACGGTTATTGTTGATTGGTGTTAATTATTTCGCTTAAATAGAATACATCGTGGCATCTAACCCTCCAGCTGTTTACTACTAGTACTGGTTGTGAACAACAGCGAGTCATGGATTTACCAAGACCTAGACAGAGACAAAGGTCTTCACTAGGACATGGATACCTCCTGCTGTGGCACGGTTATTGTTTTCTCAAAGAAGCAGATCATTAAGACTGCCTGCATCAACTGGTGGATGCTATGGATCAATTTCAACTACTAGGTAAGCTTGTGTAAATGTGAGGAAGTGTTACTATTATTTTTGTTATGTTGTTGTCATATAAATAAATTTTGATAATTGAGTCTTAGTAAACATTAACATTGATTTTGTCCATCAGGTCAAAATTAATGTATATATAAGTTAGATTGACTAAGTTCATCAATAGATTATTAATACTTAATGTTCTATTATTATGTTTGTAGTGTAGTATTTTGATCTCAATATTAAAAATTGTGATTACACAATTTTAAGAATGTGGTTAGTAAGTCAGCATCTTAATGTCTATTTTGATTATTGACTCTATTGTCATATATGTAAATTTTTGCTTGTCTTTTTACTAATGTACAACTATTGGCAACCTGGTCAAACTTTACCCAACTTTTGTTCTAATTTACCTGACCAGTTATCTACTTCTTGAAATCACTAGACCACTGACAACAGTATAGTTATAGATATTCTTCAAAGTTTTCAGTCTAGCATGGAAAGGTAGTTTACAGAAGTTTGTAGCAAACTTGGAAATATTCACAAATGAATAGACAACCTTGAGCAATGGCAAAAGTCACTGGAAGATGAAATGAAATCAAGTACCTCTGTTTCGAATTCAAGTTCAAATTGTACATCTAGACATGATATTATACCAAGGATTAATGGTTAACACCCACTACAGGTACTTTTATGTAGCCATATGGAAACAATTTGTATCTTAATTCTCTGTATTCTAGAGTAACATACAACATATCCATCTATGTTTGATAAAGAAAATCAGCTGAATTCTTCAAAAGCATATGTAATGGTTTCATAATCACAATTCTTTTATCTGTTCACAAAATCAACTGTCAACACAATTCTATGGTTGTGGAGAAAATATTATATGCACTTTGTAGTGACAAATTCGATGATGATATGATTAGAAGTAAGTTTGTTTAACAATATGAAGTATTTTATTATTTTCCTTTTTATGAAGGGGGCTATATATATTATCGTAAAACTCTTTTGGAAAAGAGCAAGCACATAACAACTTCTATTAAAAAAACAGACAGGAGAGATCTAGAAGACAAAGAGTTAGAATGTAGTAGTTATTTGTCTACTAGTGACAAATGGTTGTGTACACTGAGTTATGAATGTAGATGCAAAATGGTGAAAGAAAGGAGAGAAGCTGAGCTTTGGACTGATATTACTCAAGAAATGATGTCAGAAGAAGAAAAGGTTGGAAAGTGTATGTACAACACACACCTACCTATTAATCATACTGTAAATTTGGAAATCCATGTACTAAAGTGGATGATAAGGAGTGTTGATCATAATGATGTAAGTGCAGACCTTGTAACATTAACTGATCAGGAGAAATGGAAGATGATGTGTCTGAAAATGAAGATAGTAACAACTTATTGTAATAAACCAATTTGACATCATGTATTTAAGATTTGTTGGAATGTTAATTAAATTAGTAATAAAGTATTTAAGCACTCTGGTATAGAGAATAATTAGCTGGGTCTAAGATATTCCTATACCTGAGCTTTATGAACCCTTATAACAGGTTTCTTATACTGAACTAATAAGCTTGATATAAACCTAGAATAACAGTGATATAGACTAGATTGTATCATTCTAATACTTTTATAATAAGATTGTAATAAGCCTGGTATAATTATGACAACTTATTACTCCCACATTAATACTGTGTTGGACTTTTCAAAATGTTTATTTAAATCAAAAAAGCATCAAAGTCAACTATAATAAAATATAAGGAATAATCAAAAAATATGGAATACAAGGACAATGTAGCAACTAATAAGGATAACTCCTAAATAACATAGTTCAACAAAAAAGTACAAAGTCATACTAAACAAAGGTATCAAAAGAAATACAAATTACAGAATTATAAAAAACATTGTATGACCTCACATGTCACAATATAAGTCAACAATTATTACTTTTTTAAAAAGAACTAAAGATAAATTAAATGTGGTAAAGATAAAGGGCAATATAAAACTTATAAAAGTAGTTAAAGTCGAGAAAAATCTTTGTTACGAAGATATTTGGTGTGCACATCAGGCTTTGCTAGAAAATCACAAATCTTCACTGCAGTGGATTTATGGTTTACAATAGGGCCTTGTACTGCAGCAATAACAGTTTCCCAGGTCACATCAGTAACCATAGTGTCGACCCAACTTTCTATCACTGTGATGAGCTTGTTGCCATCATTATCATAGCTGTGAGTACAATTTCCTAGGACACCACGTCCCACCTCCAAAGCATAACCAATTTTTTTCCACTCATACTTGATATCTGTTAACAGGCCAAGAAGATCAGTGATACTTGGTTTTTTCTTCAGTATATCAGATATATCTAAAAGTAGAAGTATATGTTAGAATAGTATAGGTATATAGCATACCATGACTTGTTAACAACAGTTAATGATTTGTTATATAATGTAATTAACTGAATTCCTTAAATTTGAAATTTGGCATATGACTTTATGATATCACTAAAAGGACTTTCTAGATGGTAACAGCAAAATACAATAACAAAGATACAAAAGGCTAAGGTCATTCAAATATTGAACTTCACAAAATGACATTGAGTATGTGCTTAGCAAGCATACAGTTCATTTACTAATGACATAAAATTAAAGATACAGTCTATGGATTAAAACATGATATATCTTTGGAACTCAACATTAAACAAGCTATGAAGTATGTGGAAGCAACAAAACCTTTAAGGAGTTTGAGAATTACATTTAAACACATTTCTACAGTTTGATTTTTTGGGTTCAAGAAGCAAATTTGATATGCATATCCAGGTGGAAATTTTTAATTAATGTAAGATCATAGATATTACAGTAACATCTAATACCTATGATAAGATCAACTTGTACTTATTAATAAAGGCTTATCATTACACAAACTTTAGACAAATCAAATACATGTTCTTACCTAATTGCTTCACTTCTCCTATAGTTGGGTCTTTTATAATCCATGGCAACTGTCGCAAATGATCTATATTTGCTGTTAATCGAGGATTTCTACAGCAGGTAAGAATGTTTTGTTCTACGTCAGGACGACAAAGATGTTTAGTAGAAGAGGCACACGTTGAGCAATAAAAACGCTCTTGAGGTAACGAAAGAATTGGCTTATATTGAAATTTCTTCACCACATCTCCAATACCTTCAAGAAGAGCAGTTCGAATGACTGAACATTTTTTTGAAGGGCCACTATAATAGACATCTACAGAGCAGATAGCATCAATAAGCAAAACTCCTCCTCCTAAATCAAGACAAAATAATTGGATAGCATTACGATATTGTAGCAGTTCCTCTGATCGCTCTTCTGACGTTGGAGGGCAAAAAAGATCAAATTTAGGTGATTTTTGTCGCTTAACAAGATTAACCACAAGAGCAGGAAAGATTCCTTGAGGTATAGGTTTCATATCCCAAGTTAAAACAAGAGCATCTGTGTCTTTTGTAAAGGAGCTTCTTATATTCTCCAAGTTAGAAGTAGTAGGTAAAACACAGGGTAAAAAGAATTTCCCTTTCTCTGGTAAAGAAGCAACAATGAAGATATCTTCCATTAACTTCAAGAAGTCATCTGCAGTAAAATCAAGTGAGAAACCATCAGGAAAACAATCGAGTAGATCACGTGTAAAAATACCTACAGATTTCAGTTGAAGATGAGCATTTCTTGGAACAATTATATTCATTTTTTCCAAGTATGTACCAGCATCAGCAAAAGAAACACTGATTACTTCTGAAAGCTTATTAAAAAGGGGTTGTGGATGGAGGAAAACCACATTGGGCAATATAGCTGGAAAATACAAGAAAATGGTTAAATCGTGATAGTAAAGTAATGAAGCTTCAATGTCTTTCTGATCCATCTCAAGAGTCAAGCCTATCCTAAAGCATTCTCTTTTATTGACAACCATTGACTTGGTAATTTTCTGAAGATTCTCTAATTCAAGCTTAAACAAGAACCATCGTGCTGGAATGTCTGCCTCAATGTAAGATCGGGACACAATTGTACGAATTCTCTCTGCAATTTCCATTTCAGACTCACCTCTGGCTGTTGTGTTGACAGGAAATATTATCTCCTTTTTTGCTTCACAGAAATTCTCATGCACACCTCTGAATTGACTTAAGGTAGACCACAAACGAACATTCTTTTCTTTCAATGACTCGCCCACGCATTCCGTTATTTTATCAAAAAACGTACCAAGAACAAGAAGGGAAGGTTCGGGATGTGAAAACTTAACGTGAATTTGGCGCAAATCAGGCTGATCTATAGATGCTAGCGAACGAAAAGAAGACTCAAGTAGTTGTAAATGGGTAATTTCTCGCTCTACAGGGGCTCCAATTAGTTGACCCTTAAAGCTAAAAAAAAACTTTGCCTTGTCTTCAAGCTTTTCATTTAGCTTTTGCGTGAGAATATTAACTGGACTGTAGCGTAATATTGCGGGAGCAATATCCAAAAAGGCTGCTTGCCCACCTGAATCTACACAGTAAATCCAATGAGAGTTGAATAGCTCAGGAGATCCTTCTACAGTAGGCATGATCTCAGCAATCTCATTTACTGTTTGTGCGACAGGTGGAGGCGTTGGCTTTGAAAAAGAAACTAAGGTGACTTCATTGAGGTCTGGTGACGTTTCTTCTTGTGAACTATAATCATTTGATGAACTGTTACTATCCTCATGTTGTGTAGTGGAATCAACAGGAGAAGATGGGACTCCAATTTTAATAGCATTGGCAATCATACGTTTTACATATGGAGTAATAATTTCTTCCCAAAATTGACTGGTAAAAGACGATTTGGTTGATTCACTTCCTGCCATCATCTCTATTCTTCTTACTTCAGGAGCAGTGGCTACAAAGGTGCTATGATGAAGGGTAGGTGGTGGGAGATTTAATAAAAGTTTCATGATAGATGATTTTCCTGTCCCAGGAGCTCCAGACAGCGATAACTTTGAGTATTTGCATCGAATTCGACCTTCTTTGAGTGCCTTGTGAAGTAAACCAGTATAATCTATAAAACAAAAGAGGAAAATCTTTATATAACTATTACTGTGATACAGTATAACACTACTATATGATAGCTTCATATTGGTACGATAATACTTGTATATACACTCATGATTAAGGATTACATTGTCAACTGGTATGTATGTATGATATCACAACATTATACTGTATGAATCTTTATAGTTTATGATTTGATGAATGGAATGTCAGTTATCTTCAAAGACATGTTATGATATTAATCTGTTTATTATAACTAACATATCTTTAACAGTCAAAACAATGATTTCTTAATAACTTTCAATAAGCTACCAAACAATATCTGTAGTTAATAATTTATTTGATCTGTTATTAATACAGTACATTTTCATATGACTACTTTCAATATAATTTATACATACATATGTTACTAGTGAAGTCAAGACAAGTGTTTGATCATAGTACTGAGTGTTTACTTGTAATCCTTGATTATCAGTTTGTACTGATTGTATAGTCATGTATAAAGTGACACTGTTATTACTAGCAGTATACATCATGTTACTAGATTACATTATTATCATTGTATTGGCATTTATTGTAAGTACATTCTAATATATAGAAAATAAACATAAACTACATTAGTATAGAACTGTACACTGACTATGTAGTGACTTGTCAATTAGTTGTAGAATTTTCTCTTTATTGACATCATGCTTTACCATGTCAGCAGGTTTTTGGCCCTTATTATTCTTTATGGTGGCATCTGCACCACATAACAATAATATTTCAACACATTCTACTTTCTCTTGACTGCAGGCATCATGTAAGGGGCTATTTCCATCCTATGTGATAAAAGAAATTATAATAAGAGGAACATAAAAGACTATAGCATTATAAGATAATCATTACTATAATTATGTAATAAAACATAATGTAGGGAATATACTAAATTAATATAATGCTAACATTTATTATACTATGTGTTATGATTGTAATAACTACTGTATATTTATTCAACATTGATGATATCTGTTATATTTGTTATAAAAAGTATCTATAATAAACATATCTTATGATAGACCTTGAATAGTGGGAAGGGGATTCAAAAACATTTTTAAAATTGTAATGTATACAGTTTTGACACAAATACTGTAAAATACTAGACTTCAAGGAAGTGCATGACTTATTATAGATTAAACATTCAATGTAAACTATTTACAGAAATGTACAAAAAATAATGCTACAAAGGAGTGTACCATCAAATAAATTAAATTAGCACACTAAATATCTGGTAGTGACAATACTGAGTGAACTACTTTGTAAGTGATGTCTACTATTGATTATGATGACTACTGGCAGGAGAAATCAATTATCATAACAACAAAGATGCCAGTATAGTTATATAAAATGTTAGGATTAATACAAGCAGTAGTTTGTAAAGATTCACTCATATGTCATGTTGTAAGAAATCACTAACAATCAGAAGAATCTATTATACAAATCTAATTATTCTCTCAATGTAAATATCAGAAGATATTTCTACAAGTAATAAACAGTATCCTAGTATATTTACTATGTTATCACTTACAATGTCAAAACATTTAACTTATATCATGGAAGAAACATAGTGATGACAATGACTATAATTATATTTAGTGCTAGGGTTATAGTAACATACAGACATGTTGTTTATTTTGTGAGACATGTTAGCTAATATCATTCTAGCTTATATCTGGTGTTACTAGAACCTCATATGTTGTGGTAGTAGGTAGTAGTTGAATGTACATAAACAAATAGATAGAGCTCAAGTGGTATGCTATCATTGTTCTTTCTTTTTACTTAATTTTGCAAATCTGCTTCTCAGTAATGGCCCTTGTATCTTCTAGAACCCACAGCCACTTACTGTCTCTGTGATTATCAGGAAGTTGAAGTCAGAAGCTACAAATTTCGTAATACCAACAGACAACCAATGTCTGAGTCCATAGCATTGTAAAGCACATTATCATACAATAATGATAACATAGTCTACTATATCACTGATTGTTAGAGCTATGAAATGCACTAAATGTATCTCAATATAACTCTTTATGATTAATTGTTTGATTTTACCAAGACCTATATAACTAGAGTAAAGAGCCTTTAGCTTAACAAACAAGGATATAATAATGATTACATTATCAGCACAGATAATAATCAGAGTTGATAGAGGATTTCTTGTTTTTAGTTTCTTAATATTGCTTACATGATAAAATGGTGAATGTTAGATGATAAAACAACAAGTAGATACACAATTATAAACACATTAGTACTATACTAAACATTGAAGCAATGAATTCCTTATAACATCTGACACTAGCAAACATATATCAATTATATCCCTTAGTTGGCAGATGTGATGAATCCATGATAACAATAATCATTAGGAAAATTGTGATATTAAAAATCTGTCACACAGCCTACACTGTAAATGTTTCTGGCTGTAACTATTAAAAATTGCTTGCATTAACCTTCAAATGTTTATAATAAACTAAGGTACTACTGTCTATCTATTGCAACTAAAATCAATTTGATCTATTGATAGAAAATCTGTAAAAGTTCCCCCAATATTCAGTTGACTAGATGATTGTCGCTGAATTTGAGACATAGAGATATATATATGTTGATGTTTCTTGGAGATACATGTCACCTATGATAGCTACAGCTATATGGAAAGTTTTAACTTTGTAACACAAAGCATTCTGTCAAAGGTAACAATTTTCTGTTGTATGAGCTTTTGTGTTTTTGCTGAACATTTAAAGTCATATTCGTTGCAATGGATTGCCTTCCAAGGGTATAAATTAGCACTGTATGTTTACAGACACTATGTCATCTTGTGTTAATTATAGCTACTACAATAATCACATTCATCTGTGTAGTTATTTTAGGAGTGTCCATATAACAACTCATAGGAGATGATTAAACCACAAATATTTACATAATTACGTGTATTAATAAAAATATTATATACAAAATTCAGTAATGAATGATAATAACAACATATTTGAATAATGGAAATACTTACTTTGTCAATGGGATCCAGTGATGCACCAGCTTTAATAAGTATATGAGCTGTTTCAGAATTTCCATCGTAAGCAGCCCAGTGAAGAGGAGTACTCTTGACCTACATAAAGGATATATCAGTATTTATGATCAATTAACTTTATAATATACAGCTACCTCTAATGATACATTATAAAGGATAGGTAAAATAACTCAATATCATTTCACTAATGTATATAGAGAGGTTAATACTCTATGTGTTGTCAGAATATTTTTTCTATTATGACTATTAAAATTTGTTGTTAATTGTTTATTTGTATAACAGACTAGTGTAAACAATCAACAGTGAGTACTTGATTGTTTTATAATAGTACTATAATTGTCATTGACATAGATATGACCAATGAAGAGTCAAAAGGCACAAAAAGAATTTTCATATTTTTTTATAAACGTTCTTTATTTTTTGTGACATTGTTTGTTTCTGTATGTACCATATCATCATATGACATTGTACGACTGAACCACAATTTAGTCGTATTGCTATATAGTCTTTGACAAGGAAGAAAATATTTGTACAAGGCTTAGAGCCTTTGTGTTCTCTTAATAAGGCTCTGAACTAAAGACAGAGCTCATCCAATACAAGTTTGTTGTTAATTGTATGCTTACCAGTATAGCAGATTAATCTAAATAATCAACAATAAGTATATAGTTGCTTTACAATATTACTGATAGTTTAAGTAGTTGAGACTGAGGTAGAGAAAGAACTTTTGATTCCACTGATAATGGCCAGTCTTCCTTCTCTATGGTAGACTACTTTCTTCGAGGAAAAGAATGAACTTTTGATTCCCCAGAAAATGGCAAGACTTGCTTCTCATTGATTTTTTGTGTTTGAGGTAGAGAATGAAAGTTTCATTCCCCCAAAAAAGGCAAGACTTCCTTCTCATGGGTAATGGCCAGACTTCCTTCTTTAGGGTCCACAGAAAATAGCAAGACTTCCTTATCTAGGGTCGAGTAGTTGCGTTCGAGGTAAAGAATGAACTTTTGATTGCCCATATAATGGCCAGATGTTCTTCTCTAGGATTGAGTAATTGTGTTCAAGGTACAGAATGAACTTTGATTCCACAGAAAAATGGCCAGACTTCCTTATCTAGGTTAATGGCCAGATTTCCTTCTCTAGTGTCTCCAGTAAATGGCCAAAATTCCTTCTCTAGGGTTGAGTAGTGTGTTTGAGGTAGAAAATGAACTTTTAATTCTTTAGACAATGGCCAGACTCCTTATCTAGGGTTGAGTAGTTGTGTTCGAGGTAAAAAAATGAACTTTTGATTGATTAGATAATGGCCAGATGTTCTTCTCTAGGGTTGAGTAATTGTGCTTGAGGCAAAGAATAAACTTTCGATTATCCACAAAATGGCCAGACTTCCTTCTATAGGCTAATAGCCAGACTTCCCTCTACAGGGTCCCAAGAAAATGGCCAGAATTCTTTATCTAGGGTTGAGTAGCTGCATTTGAGGTAAAGGATTAATTTTTGACTTTGAAGGGTTGAGCTGTTGTGTTAGAGGTAGAAAATGCACTTCTGATTCCCAAGAAAATGGCCAAACTTCCTTCTATAGGGCTGAGTCATATTTTCAAAGTACAAAATGAACTTTTGCTTCTGCAGATAATGGCTAGACATCTTTCTATAAGGTTGTGTAGCTGTGTTAGAGGTAGGCAGACTTCCTTCTAGGGTTGTGTAGTTGTGTTAGATATAGAAAATTAAATTTTGATTCCCCAGCTAATGGCCAGATTTCCTTCTAGGGTTGAGTAGTTGCATTTGAGGTAAAGAATGAATTTTTGACATTGAATGGTTGAGTTGTTGTGTTAGAGGTAGAAAATCCACTTCTGATTCCCAAGAAAATGGCCAAACTTCCTCCTATAGGGCTGAGTCATATTTTCGAAGTACAAAATAAACTTTTGATTCCGCAGATAATGGCTAGACATCTTTCTCTAGGGTTGTGTAGTTGTGTTAGAGGTAAAGAATGAACTTTTGATTCCCCAGATAATGGCCACAATTCTTTCTCTAGAGTTGAGTAGTTGAGTTAGAGGTAGAAAATCAACTTTTGATTCTGTAGAAAATAGCTACTCTTCCTTTTCTAATCTTGAGTAGTTGAGTTCAAGGTAAAGAATGAACTTTGATTCCCAAGATAAAGGCGAGACATCCTTCTCTAGTATGAGTAGTTGCATTAAAGGTAGAGAATAAACATATGATTCCTTAAGTAATGGCTAGATTTCCTTCTAAGGTTGAGTACTTGCGTTAGAGGTAAAAAATGAACTTTAATAATGTAGGGTTGAGTAGTTGTGTTAGAGGTAGAAAATGTACTTCTGATTCCCAAAAAAATGGCCAGACTTCCTTTTCTAGGGCTGAGTACTATTTTCAAGTACAAAATAAACATTTCATTGCACAGAAAATGGCTAGACTTCTTTTTCTAGGGTTGTGTAGTTGTGTTAGAGGTATTCAAGGTAGAGACTGAACTTTTGATTACCCAGGTAATGGCCAGACTTCTTTTTAGGGTTGAGTAGTTGTGTTCGAGGTAAAGAATGAACTTTTGATTCTCTAAGGTTGAGTAGTTGTGTTTGAGGTAAAGAATGAACTTTTGATTCTCTAGGGTTGAGTAGTTGTGTTAGAGGTAGAGAATGAACTTAGATTTCCCAGGTAATGGTCAGACCTCCTTCTAGGATT
Organism: Xestospongia muta; assembly: GCA_963693285.1. Classification (NCBI taxonomy): domain Eukaryota; kingdom Metazoa; phylum Porifera; class Demospongiae; order Haplosclerida; family Petrosiidae; genus Xestospongia; species Xestospongia muta. Next base: position 18,560,434 of record OY848918.1, read on the forward strand.
AAGTAGTTGTATTCGAGGTGAAGAATGAACTTCTGATTCCCAAGAAAATGGCCAGACTTCCTTCTGTAGTAGTATTTTCAAAGTACTAAATAAATTTTGATTCCGCAGGTAATGGCTAGATTTCTTTCTTTAGAGGTAGAGAATGAACTTTTGATTACCTAGCTAATGGCCAGACTTCCTTCTAGAGTTGAGTAGTTGCATTATAGATAGAAAATGAACTTTTGATTCCTTTGAAAATGGCCAGACTTCCTTCACAAAGGGTCGATTAGTTGTGTTCAAGGTACAGAATGAACTTTTGATTTTCCAGATAATGGCCAGACTTCCTTTTTTAGTTTGAGGAGTTGCATTAGAGGTAGAGAATGAAAATTTGATTCTGCAGGTATGGCCAGAATTCCTTCTGGGGCTGTGTAGTTGTTTTAGAAGTAAACACTGAGCTTTTGATTGCCCAGGTAATGTCCAGACTTCCTTCAAGGGCTAAGTAGTTGTGTTCGAGGTAAAGAATGAATTTTTAATTCTCTAGGGTTGAGTAGTTGCATTATAGGTAGAAAATGAACTTTTGATTCCTTCAAAAATGGCCAGACTTCCTTCACTGAGGGTTGAGTAGTTGCGTTCGAGCTAGAGAATGAACTTTTGATTCTCCAAATAATGGCCAGACTTCCTTTTCTAGACTTAAGTAGTTGTGTTCTCTATCTGTTCTTATTTTAAATCACAACTGGTAGGAAAGATTTCCTACAAAAATATGATGGAGAATACCTCTAATAGAACCATGTTATAATACGTTCCCTATACACAACTTGATTTGATTTGGTAACTTGAGGATAACAGTTTTATGTAGGTGAATATGAAGTTTTAGAAGCAGTCAAAAGTGTTTTACCTTTTTACTTACAACAGTATAGGGAATGGAGACAGTGGTCTTTCAGAGACCAGTGGTACCCTTATGTTGAGCTGTATCTAGTCATGAAAGGTAAGATTAACTTCAACCCATTGACGTTGTTGCAACATTCGAATATCCCATAGAACTGTGTCACAAAATTCCATAAGCTGCCTTAGTGCTGCGACAAATGTAGAAATTTACTCTTCATCAACATCAACTACTCTCCCTGTTAACGACATGATATTGAACTTGAACCTTTTCATTAAAATTCACAGCTTGAGTGATAATGTCCTTGCAATGTCTTTGTTGCCCTTCCACTTTATTAACCGATTATACGTGAATTCTATTAAACCGCAAATACACGTGACAGCGAAATTTATTTCAACAAAAATTAGAAAATGACTTTTTTAGGTTGACTTGCAAAGAATGAGTTTTACTTAAAGAACTAGGCAGATTGGTATAGAGAAGGTTCGTTCAGAAGGAAGATGAGTTTGAGAAGTAGACATCTATATCTTGAAAGTTGGCTGTAGACATTACTACGACGAAGATATAGTAGCGTGAGTGTAAAGCACTTTTTCGTACACCAAGCTAGCAAGTGGATCGCTGAATCTAAGCTGCTATACAAACTACTGAAGGCATTTCTATGTCTTTTCAAAGCCAGTAACACTCGAAGTAACGTAGGTTTTTGAACTATAGAGTATTACTAAGCAGTACGTATACGTTAAAGTTTTTCTGTTTCTGCTCATACAATAGTGACAATTGCTCGTGATTGTTGTAGCCATTGGCAATTTTTAATTTTTATGATAAGTTTAGTAAATGTTACAATGTGATTATAAGAAACTATATATGATCAGTAGTACACAGTGGACTGATGTATATAATACATACAGATTTTATGAGATATGAGATATTGTATGAATAGATACTTATAGATGAAAGGTATATTTATATTGCACAAATATTACTGGTATTGTTTTGCGTGCCACATTAGAAAGCAATCTTTAGCATCACCAGTATGAAAAAGCCAAACATCACACTCTCTATAATACGAGGATGTGACAGGAACCATTGACATGAGTGTGGTGAACTGCATTGTGGTAAGAGTATTGACCTATTTTCAACTTGTTTTTAGTCATCTCTTATCTTCATAGGAAAATGATGAAGAGATAGTTGATAAATAGGTCTTCAATTGTCACCACATCTTAGTCAACTACAATAGTTACCTATCAACTCTTTTGCTAGCTGAACATAGAACTCTTTTATTTTTTAAATGTTCCTGGTTGTGAGTGTTTGTGTAAAATGTATGTATTCACGATGGTAACATTGAACAGAAAGAAGACTATATATTTATACAACTTGTGTTACTTGATTTTACAACTGTAATAGCCATGGATCTGATCCCCACAGTCCTCTTCACCTATGTACTTGTTATATATAATATTTTGTGGACAAGGTTTATAGGTGCCCTCTCTACCCTTTCACTTGCTCTGGTATGCCATTCCAAGTTGGTTTGAATAATATATAATGTGCAACCAATATTTCTATTGAGCCATATGATGTCAGTAGAAGTTTAAAATGATGGAGAAAAGTTGTCAAAACATTAGCATTTTCAGTGTTTCACTGGAATGTGATGTAGTTAACTTATGGTAGAGCATTGAGAATAACCTTGTAGGTGCTGAAATGTATAGATGAAAGGGGCAACATGTCCTTTAGTTAATAAGTGTATGAAGAAGCCCTATTAACTGGGCCCAATTTGAATGCTCTATTGGAAAAAAATTTGCCTGAAGGTTGCTTAACAATTGCACTCAGTAACAAGTATTAGAGTAGATAACTAACTCTCTATTTGTGGATTATTGGTGATTCAGTTGAAACTGTTAGTCAGATAAACAAGCTTTACAAATAACACAACAAAGAGCCTGTTGTACTTACCATCAGATAAATAATTGTTTACAGCCATAAATCTGATAACATTGATGCCTGGCATTGTTATAATATCTTTGATAAACTATGTTTTATAATATTGTATCCACAACTCCTTATTCCCTCTTACAATAGTACCAGCCTGTGTTGAGAGCTGTCAAAACTACACCAATGTTGCACCAAATATATAATATACACCAGCTGGTTGATTGTACTCATTAGATCTAAACTTTGAGATTGTTCACATTGTATTTGGTAAATATAAAAAGATACATTGTAGTGATGGCGGGCTAAGATTGTCATTTATTCAATACTTTGGTACTTCCAATTGTACCTTGGTTGTCAAATATTGTTATTTAAGTAGCTGTAGAATCAGATATATTTGTTTCATTGACATGACCACAATTCAAATAACAAGCTTTATTGATCAATTAAATCACTGGAATGTTGACATTTCTGTAATTGGTAAAAGTAAGTTGAGCAGGATTGGGAAAGTTTAGGGTTTAGGTTTCAATAGATTCTAAAATTTTATAATTGTTGGTGGCTGCTAAATTTAGTAACTCGTTTAAAGTTGGCAGTACCTATAGGTTCAGTAACAGGACCCGTTACTTTGTAGCTATTGGTCCGGCAAACCAAAGTACGCCTCATAAACTTTAAAACACACCCACATCAATCATGGCCAGTTATGAAAGAATGTTGTTTATTGTTGGTGAAACTTTTGCGTCTTACGCCCGAGCTAGAAACAAAAAAAGACGTAATAAGAGAACAAATGTTGTACAGCCAGTACACAGAGATTCAAGAACTCTTGAAGCTGCTAGAAAAAGAGTGCCAAAGAGAGTAGAAGAGGCAAACGAGGACCTACACTATAATAGCATCAATCTATCGTGCTCATTCGGTTGTAAAGACTACAAAACAAAGGAAATGGTTTGAGATCTAACCAAATGTGAGTGCTGGGCAAGTTCAAGACATTGTGTAAGTCTTGTTATCTTTCTCTATTTAGTACCATAAAGCAGCAATGTTTAGCTGAAAATAAGTTTATTTAACTGATGATAAGGCCATTCCAATTAAATTCATTGTTTTCCATTACCCGCCCATGTGACATGGCCTCCCACCTCTTATTGTGACATGGCCTCCACTTATTAGGTTTTCTTCATTATTTTTGGTTAAATTTGTTATAATGGCTGATTTTGCCAATGTTTTGGTTTTTCTGCCATCTTGTAAGAGAACGCTGATAACCTGGACAATTACTCAAATCCCAGAAGTTGAGTATACTGTGGTATTTTAGCATAAATTTACACTTTAGTTGTTATATTATTATCACCATTATCACTGTAAATGTAACTATAAATTGGTGTTATTTCCTTGATGTTACTTAACTGTTTTCTTTTGGTTTCATTTCTTGTATAAATAGTTCATTTTGTTTTGGTTAAAGCAGAAGAGAATTAGTTTTGTTTAGAGTTCTATTATTACACTTGCAACCGCAAGCAAAAGATATCAACAATATCACATATACGTTTCTAGATTTCTTCACCTCCGTAATACGGCCGAAAATACCTGGGTCGTCACCTCATACTTACGAACTATTGTCATCAAACGTTGGGCCTCAAAAGGACTCTTTTGACCCTGTTGATTCAGCATTGCTCATTCAGCCTGTCATATCATCTTTTGGCAGGTTTTTAAAGTATTGTGTATGCGTGAATGAGAAAACTGAAAGTACAACAACGTCTGTCTCACGTGAGTCAACAGTCAATGCTTTTGATGTTTTAATGGACTCCGCCCGACAAATGTATCTTCAGGAGCATCAACCATCTGACTCCAATTTACAGCCAATCACAGAAAGGAATCAAAAGGACAAATTATACAATGACATCATAATTTTCATGACATCGAAAGGGCTGAAGTTCAATGCTGATGAAGTAGATACAACTGGTACTAAGCTTGTTTGGTTGCTGTGCTAGATATTTTGGTACATTGATGGCCATCGTCATGTTTTCCTGTTACGCTCGTTACCAGTATCAAAATAATTCGATTGTTTATCAAAAAGAAATAATTTTAATGTACTGAAGTACATAATACATTTCTTTTTCTTCTTCTATGTCTCTTATACTTTTTACTCTTGTAAATGTTTCTTTTGTTGTGGACAGTATCATTCTCTGACTCTCTCTTATACAATGTATCTTTTCTTATGTTCCCTCTGTTGTACAATAAATGCATTCTTTGGCTCTCTTATACTTATACTCATTTTCATGTGTTCCTTCTGTTGTATAGTTATTCTCTGTTGTACAATTACATTCTCTGGCTGGATGAACAACAAATATTAACATTCCTTGAATCCTTATTCTCATTTCCTTCTGTTGTATGTTTATTTGTGTGCTCCTTCTTTTGTATAGTAAAATTCTTTCCTGTCATTCTCTCTTCTCTTGTTCAGTGGTGTTTGTTATTTCTGTTTTGTTGAATGATGTGGGCATTATAATCGATTCATTAACGAACTCCAAGAATTTGGGATGGATTTCTGACAGTAAGCCACCATTAGAGGTTAAGTCTCAATTGTGACTAAATAATCAATGCTGTGGTATGTAATAACGTTGCCAGAATGCGAAAAAACAAACAATAATGAACACTAAATTATTAATTAATTGAAGCCGCCTGCCCACATGGGCTTGCCCGTGCAATGGGAAACAATGAATTTAATTGCAGTGGCCTAAACAGTTTCTCAAAGTGACTTCTGTAAATGAAGATCATAACCATCCTGTAACCAAAGTAATCCTATTTACCATCAGATGATATCCATGATGTATGTATCATTTTGAATAGATTATTATGACCATTTACTATGGCAAAGGAGATTGAATGAAGATGAAAGAGGAGAAATCGCTAAACTCTTAAAAATGAAAATCAATTAAAAGGTACTTCAGCAACATATGTCTGATGTGACTGGAAGAGTGGTGACTTTGAATGACATTACTAATGTCCAAACCAAAATGCATCAATTCTCTGATAGAAGCAATTTAGAACCACTACTACAATGTTTGAGACATATAGATGGTATACATTTCAATGATTAAAGATATTAAAGTGCATCCATGATCATTTTACTAGGATCTACTGTTGAAGTGTACACGAATGATGATAAAGAAGTCACAGGGTTATTTTTTAGGACAACATTATGAAGGTCACATCTGCTGGATGTCCTGAGCTCATAATGGTTGATGCCACATATAAGTTGAACGAACTTCCAATACCACTTTATTTGATTCTTATTGTGGATGGTAATGGCCAAAGTGGGATAGTAGGACTTTATCTTACATCATTGGAAACAAGAAAATACTCAATTGTCTCTTCATACAAAAGTGGGACTTCTTGATGATTTATATGGAAACACTGTCGTATCATCAAAAGGTAGTCTCTTTGTATCTGCTGTGCAATGTCAATATATTTTCTTGAAAAGTATGAGGCTTCCATGTCAACATATTATGAAATTTTAGAATTAAGATGAGTGTTGGAAGATATCTTACTTAAGAAAACCTTTGAGGAGAAAGGAGAAGTTGGTCTTGACACATCTTTCCATATACATAATAAAAATAAAATATGTCATCTTTTAATTGTTGTGTAGATCACCAGTGTTTTTTTCATAACCAGTTAAATTTGTTTTGTCTCAAAATCAGAAAATCTGCAAAATGATGTCCTTGTGTCAGGAAATTTGTTCACTGGGTTCTGAAGTTGGTATGAGTCAGTATTAAGAGTGTTACTCTGTTGTTGTGTGTATTCGTGACAACTGGAAAGCAGGGAAATGTGTTGAGCATACAGAAGGTACTACGTGTAGCCATGGTATGTTGTGTTTACTGTAAAGTCATGTACATGTATGTAGACGGTAGTGAATGTGATAATGATTGCAAAGATGATGAAGTATTTTCTGGAGATGGATCTGAAGACAAATACGAAGTAGTTATGGGTAAGGACAGTTTTTACTTTATCTGTACTAACTGATTTGTGTAGGAGAAAATATTTAAGGGACAATTGGAGAGATACATGTACAAGATGGATCAGACAGCTTTGATGCCAATGAATGCTTAAATGGTAAGAGGTGCTTTTACTTGAACAAGACAATGGTGATACATGCAGTTTTGGGTACAATCATGATTCCACCAAGAGTAAAGAAGCTTGGAAGGCCAAAGGTTAACTGTCATAGGTCTACCAAGGAAATGTCACAATCATGGCAAGCCTATACCTTTTATGAAGAAAATGCCCACTGAAAAAGTAAAAGTAAGTACTTCATTACACAGCATAGTTATCATTAAACTTCTTAGTTATTTTGAAGTGGTTTGTTGATGCCAATGTTGTTGATTCTGCAATTAAAGGTTCTCTTATTAATGAAGACAATGCTGAAGTCCGTCCAGAGACAATTTCCTGCTCCTGTTTAGATGAAAATATATTTACTGTCGAACTTGCTATATCATTACTGATAAGTTGTGAAACTTCATTGCAGTATCTATGATTGTAGTTCATTTATCCTTAGAAATGTTTATTGAGTGGATGTGGTTTTACTTTATGAGGCGTGGTTTCGATTGCCAGACGAATTCTTGGAAAATAACGAGTCTGATTATCGGGCCTATAGGCTCTGCCTTTGAAGTTTGGTGTACTTCATGCAAAGGTAAAGTTAAGTTGTTACTAGAGAAATATAAAGAAGTTGACAATACTGTTTCTCATGGAATCAGTTGATACTGTACAGAATCCAGCAACCGTCGTTATCCTCAACAAGTTCATAATCATCATGAATACTGTTTTCTCATAGAATCAATTGATGCCTATGATACCGTAGAGAACTCCATGCTCAAGAAGTGTATAATCATCCACAACGATTCTTATTAATGTTGCAATGTATTCTAGTTATGTATTGGTTAAAGTGGAAGGTATGTCACATATATGTTGTGTGTGGTTTTGTTTTCCACATGCTCAATAATTTAGAATACTTTTGATTTTATGTCTTGTGTAATCAGTATATAAAGTTATATGAGGTGACAAAACCACAAATAAGTACACAATTACATGAATTAATAACGACATTACATACAAAATACAGTCATGTATAATAATGACAACATGTTTAATAATAAAGACACTTACTTTGTTTTTGGCATCCAGTGATGCACTAGATTTTATTAGCACATCAACTACATCATTGTGGCCACTGTAAACAGCCCAATGAAGGGAAGTATCATTGTCCTACATAAAGTAGATGTCAGTATTTATGATCAATTTACTTTATAATATATAGCTACAACTAATGGTACATTCTAAAGGGTAGATAAAATAAATTCAATGTTTTTAAACTAATGTGTATAGAGAGGTTGATAATTTATGTGATGTCAGCAGTAGTATTGATGATAACTAGCTATGATGTGTTTGGAAATTAAAATGTTTGTCATAATATGTCACATATCTTTTACCTATAGATTTACAATACAATCTCATAATACAATAACTGACAGTAAGTGAGTTGCTAAGTACGTGCTCCATAAAATTTATATTATTAACAAGTTATAACTAGTATAATACAATAGCTGTATAATAGCTAAATATAATAGGAATTAAGTATACACAATATCAGGTGTTAAATGAAAAGGAAGACTAATTATTATCAATATATATCAGGTAACCTACACTATCTAATAATAATTATTGACATCATTTCATTACATTCATTACATTCATTCAAAAACGCTTACGGCAAATTTCCGCTTATTTAGAGTCAGTTGTCATTTCCCTACCATCATACAGTATGTTATTTCGTAGGTGGACAAACCGCTCTTTTCGAAGCGTGTTTGGTTGCGTATACAGAAATACGCGGAAATCAGTCACATAATATACGGGGCTCTCCTGAAGGCCATGTGCGTCTCTTCTAGTTAGCTAGGTTTCTTGTTTCGTTGCTGAAACATGAGTCAGCCAAAGCGTGACCGAGGGGTTTACAAATCACTGACAATCAAGCAAAAGCTAGAAATCATCAATGCTGTTGAGAAGGCTCCTCCCACTAAAAAGAAGAAAGAAATCGCAGCGAAGTTTGACATCCCTCCGAGTACGTTGTCTACCACTGCGTTGTCCAATCACTTCTTTGGACTTATGTTATGTAAACAATCATTTCTCTTTAATGGAATAGTGTTAAAATTTAACTCTGAATTTGAATTAACTGGACAACTGATAATTCAAAAACCCTTCTATTTCAAAGGGATCGCACTCTCCCCTCAGCAATGAATTATGTGGGTTACACTGTAGTAAGCACCAACTTATGAATAATTAATTACATGAAATTCCATATGCATGGTGTAGAAGTGGAAACTCTCAAAGCTCTTAGAACTCACCCGGAGTGTAATGTATCTGCTATAGCAAAGAAGTATGGTGTAGACAGAAAGCATATTAGAGAATGGGATAAGCAGTTTGACAAGCTTCTTGACTCACAATAACGATACACTGTACAGTCAATGACAAAAGAAGATCCTCCATTGAGCAAGGAGGTTTAGAAATGCCTTGTGAGCTGACATTTTCAATTCCAAACAGAACAAAAGACAACAAAACTGAAATATCTAAACTTACAAAATTGCTAGCCTAACATTTGTCTTTGCTCAACACGTGATAATAACGACAATAACCACAAATCTAAGAGGGTGGGATGGGGGTGGGTGCTTGCATGGAAAATTGACATTTTCATTTAAGGACATTAATAGAGGGATGGGTGCTTGCATAGAGGTGAGCGCTTGCTCAGGGAACTACGGTATTATGTAACAGACAAACACAAACATTGAAGTATGAAGACTTGACAACTAAACATATTATAACCACTAAACATATTATAAACTAAAACAAGTAACTTGTTTTATAAGATCCTCATAACTTAACTTTGTACTAAATTATAATCATAACATGAGGTACTAACAAGTTTAAATTACAATATTAAACACTAACCTTATCTAGTGCATGTATATTGGATTTATTTTTAATTAGCATTTCTGCTATTTCAGCATTAGATGCCCAGTGTAATGCTGTTTGACCAAGCTGAAAAAAAAGAAATATAAAGTTAATACTAGATAACTAACAGTATACTATACATTGTACATAAACAAGTACTATCATTACATGTGGTCAATATCAGTGGAGGTTCATGTTGTTTATTATCTCTCTTATGACTATTATTAGTAGCTCATATCATGTCATATCAATGTAGTACATTCAACAAACACTATATTATCAGCAACAAAACTAACATGTTTAGGAAAGACTACTAATACGTGTGTAAATATATGGTAAAAGCAAGTCTGAATAAATGATGAAACCTCATACAATAATAAAAGGTTGTTATTAACTATATATGAGTTACAAATGTCATAATATAACATATTACTACAAGTATACTATGTACAAGTATGTCATGTGTTCTTTCTTAAAACAATCTCTTTATGAAAGTACTGAAAGAAGATATTATTTCAAATGTTATTGGAAAGGTAAATCAAGTCGTCATGTGAACATCTAGCCACTAGAGTAGGCATCTATTACAATCAGAAACATTCTTCACAATAAAAGGACCTGCATAATCAATATGGATGCAGGAACAGGGCTGTTAAGGCTTCTCCCAAATGTCTAGAGGTACAATGGGAGGATAGACTATCCTCCCAATGTACCTCTCATATAAACTATCCTGGCTAGTTCATATGAAACTGACAAACTTGACAATGTTTAATCTTTACTCAAATCTGAGTCCATACCTAGCAACAAAACACATTTGCAAGCTTAATTTTGGACATACCAGGTAGTGTATGTTCTAACTCATTAAAGAGGGAATTATAAATATATGTAACTCATTCAAGAGGGAATTATGAGTTTTACGAGAGATAATCATATGAAATATACAAGCTTAACTTTGGACATAATAGGGTATGTACAATGTAACTCATTAATTAGGGAATTTCAAAACTAATTCATCAAGAAATTATGAGCTTTTGGAGAGACAATAATGTGAAATTTCAGAGGAAATAGCCATTTTTTAAGAATATATAGTGGTACTGGGTCTTTGTGTATACCTGATAGAGGCAAACCATGAGAAACAGAATAGGTTATGGTTTAATATGACCAGGGGTGACAGGAAAGGTTTCAAATTGATTGAATAATAATATTGTGAACATGGTAAAGTTACAGTGGACAGACAACTTAATGCATCAACAATACATCATTGATGACATACAGAGGTCATATTGGGAACTGGTTTTGTTTCATTTAACAGAAGAATGAGGCTTTTTTGATCAGTCAACAATGTGATTGGTCAGTCATAGAGATATTGATGGATTCATTTAGCTCCAAAGACAATCCATGCACTTTGTATAACCGAGAATATTTTTTTCAGTTAGAGCTAGGGTGTAAGATGTGAAATCAATCGGCTGTTCTGAACCATCATCAGAGACGTGACAGACAATTGCCCCAAGACCATGGGAAGGAGCATAACATGAGAGAACAATTCTGGATCAATAACAACTATAGAGGCAGTGAGTAATTCTTTAGCTTAATGAAATGATTAACCTCCTGAGATGCCTACTGTTTTGGATGACTTTTCTGTAACAGAAGACAAAGGATTCAGTTTGGACGATAAACTTAGAAGAAACTTGTGTAAAAATAGAGGTGTCTTATAAGGATTTCGGTTCCTTGGGGTGGGACCCTCCATAATTGCTCACACTTTTTCTGGGGTAAGGTGGAGCCCTTTTTTATAAATCATTATATTAAAAGTTTCTACTTGAGAAGATATTTAAATGCAAAATTTACTTTTAAGCTCTTCGTCTTGTAATTTGTAAATTCGAAATATTCGTTAAATTAGAATAACGGTAAAAATAGACTAACCCTGCAATATTATATTAAAATTCCAGTAGGTGGACCAGATTGTGCGTCTTAACTACGAAAAATTGTGTAATCCGTATTAAGAACAAGTAACAGCTATCACATTGGTAACAAGGATGTCTACAATGCCAATATTTAGTCATCTTGACGGCTTTAATACAAGGGAAGAGTAACTCTCTAGCTGTAAGGAGAAAGGAGCACTGATTTTTCAAACTAATGTTGTAGCTGAGTACAAAAAACTCCCTGTATTTATAAGCATAGTTAGTTCATAGACTTTGCTCTCTTTTGGAACGTGTTGGTGCTTACTAAATTTAATGACTGGTTTAAAGTTAGCAGTGCTATAGGTCAGGTAACTGGGCCAATTATTTTGCAACCACGCCTCAAAATGCAAAACCACACCCAATTCAGTCATGGTCACTTGTGAAGGAACGTTTTTTGCTGGTGGTGAAACGTTTGCATCTTATACCGAGCTGGAAAAGAAAATAAAGAAGTACGAAGTGAACAAATTTGTTCAGCTAGTACACAGAGATTCAAGAACTCTTGAAGCTGCAATAAAAAGAGTGTCAAAAAGAGTAGAAGGGGCAAACGAGGACCTATGTGCTATCATAGCATCAATCTCTTGTGTTCATTTGGTGGTAAAGACTGCAAAAACAAGGGAATGGTTTGAGATCTAACAAAACATGAGTGTAGGGGAAGTTCAAGACATTGAGTAAGTCTTGTTATCTTCCTCTATTTAGTACCATAAAGCAGCAATGTACAGCTGCAATTAGGTTTTCTTTACTGATGACAAAGGGTTTTTCAAAGTGACTTCTGTAAATCAAGATCATAACCATCCTGTAACCAAAGTAATCCTATTTACCATCAGATGTTATCCATGATGTATGTATCATTTTGAATAGATTATTTATGACCATTTACTATGGGAAAGGAGATTGAATGAAGATGAAAGAGGAGAAACCAGTAAACTCTTAAAAATGAAAGTCAATAAAATCTACTTCAGTAACATATGTCTGATATGACTGGAAAGGTGGTGACTTTGAAAGCCGTCACTAATGTCCAAACCAAAGTGCACAATTCTCTGACAGAAACAATTTAGAAGCGTCAGTACAACGTTTGAGACATATAGATGGTATACATTTCAATGATTAAAGATGTTAATGTACATCCATGACTATTTTTACTAGGGTCTACTGTTGAAGTGTACACAAATGATGAGAAAGAATTCACTGGGCTATTTTTTCAGGACAACATTATGAAGGTCACATATGCTCCATGTACTGAACTCATAATGGTTGATGGTACATATAAGTTGAATGAACTTCAGATGCCACTTTATTTGATTCTTATTGTGGATGATAATGGCAAAAGTGAGATAGTAGGACTTTATCTTACATCACTGGAAACAAGAGAAGCTATTTCTGAGATGGTAAGATGGTTCAAAATCCACAATTCTCCTTGGAAAAGTACAAGAGTAATCTTGACTGACAGAAATTTTGTTGAAAAAGTAGAACCACTACTTTGCTTTTTTCACACATTACAAAGCTTCAGACGAGAAATTACCTTTGAAAAGATGGGTTTATGTTCTTGTAAGCTTAGCCATGTTCTTGAATAATGTCAAAAGCTAGCTTATTAAAAGTCAGAGGCAGATTACAATTAAAACTACCAAGGATTGTTACAGTGTGGACACAAGTCTGTTGTTACTTATTGTAATCCAATTCAACAACAATGGTGCAGTGCTTCTAGGGAGCAAATTTCACATTAGGTGAGAGAACTATAAATAGACTGGAATGTATTAACTTTAAAGTTAAGAGTATTCGTTCATGCTATGCTGAACTCTCAATGTTCTTTGATCAATTTTTTCTCCTTTGTCTTGTCTGCACAACGAAAGACATTCTGTTCCACTGTTGGCCTTTGTACAGAAGCATGCAAGGTCTCTAGCTACTGAGTCACCTGAAGAACAGTATGCACAGCTGGTGACACAATACACTCTATGCTTTATTAAGAATCAATTGTCGCTTCGAACGAAGGTGGAACGTCTTGATGATTTACATGGAGACACTGTTGTATCATAATAAGGTAGTCTCTCTGTATCTGCTGTGCAATGTCAATGTATGTTCTGGAAAGGTATGAGGCTTCCATGTCGACATATTATGAAATTTTGAGAATTAAAGGATTTGTCACTATTCTGTCAGGAAAGTATAGATGAGCGTTGAAAGATATCTTAGTTAAGAAAACCTTTGAAGAGAAAGGAGAACTTGGTCTTGACACATATTTCCAGGTACATAATAAAAATAAATCATCTCATCTTTTAATTGTTGTATAGAACAGCAATGTTTCTTCAAAACCAGTTAGATCTGTTTTGTCTCAGCATCAAAAATTCTGCAAAATGATGTCCTTGTGTCAGGAAATTTGTTCACTGGTGAAATATCGTCATCTCTTATGTCATATATCATAACACTCTCATATATTGTTTCCTATGAATATTGTTATTGCTAGTCTATTTAATAAACCACTTGGGCAGGACTTATCAGTCCGTCCAAGCAAACCTAGTCAATCAAACTCATAGTATATTGTTTATATACTATACTGGGTTCTGAAGTTGGTATGAGTCAGTATGAAGAGCGTTACTCTGTTGTGGTGTGTATTCATGACAACTGGAAAGCAGGGCAATGTCTTGAGCACACAGAAGGTACTATGTGTAGCCATGGTATTTTGTGTTGACTGTAAAGTCATGTACATGTATGTAAATGGTAGTGAATGTGATCATGATTAAAGATGACGAAGTAATTTCTGCAGGTGGATCGGAAGACAAACAGGAAGTAGTTATGGATAAGGACAGTTTATAATTTTATCTGTACTAACTGATGTGCGTAGGAGAAAACAATGAAGAGACAATTGGAGAGATACATGTACAAGATGGATCAAGCAGCTTTGATGCTAATGAATGCTTAAATGGTAAGAGGTGCTTTTACTTAAGCAAGACAATGGTAACACATAAAGTTTGTCTACAATCAAAATTCCACCAAGACTGAAGAAGTGTGAAAGGCCAAGGAGTTAGTTAACTGTCATAGGTCTACCAAGGAAATGTCAGAATCATGGCAAGCTCATACCTTTTATGAAGAAAATGCCCATTGAAAAAGAAAAAGTAAGTACTTTATTACACGGCATACTTATCATTAAACTTCTTAGTTATTTTGAAGTGGTTTGTTGATGTCAATGTTGTTGATTCTGCAATATTAAAGGTTCTCTTATTAATGAAGACAATGTTGAGGTCTGTCCAGAGACAATTTCCTGCTCCTGTTTAGATGAAAATGTATGCATTGAAAGCTGTAGGAAATATTTTTCTCCTGATGCATGGGTCAGTATTAAGGCTGTTGTCGAGGTAGGCAAGAGTCATCCTATTTGGTACTGTGGTCAGTGCAGGAATCTAATTGATGATGATATGGAAGATTCCAAAGTTTGTGACTCATGCTTGAAATGGTTTCATTTTCATTGCATTAGTTTGAAAAGTCCTCCCAAATCAAAGCTATGGTACTGTCGAACTTGTTATATCATTACTGATAAGTTGTGAAACTTCATTGCAGTATCTATGCTCGCAGTTCATCTATCATTAGGAATTTTTATTGAGTGGGTGTGGTTTTACTTTTGGAGGCGTGGTTTCGATTGCCAGACCAATTGTTGGAAAGTAATGAGTCTGATTACCAAACCTATAGGTACTGCCTTTAAAGTTTGGTGTACTTCAAGCAATGGTAAAGTTAAGTTGTTACTAGAGAAATATAAAGTTTGAAAAGTCCTCCCAAATCAAAGCTATGGTACTGTCGAACTTGTTATATCATTACTGATAAGTTGTGAAACTTCATTGCAGTATCTATGCTCGCAGTTCATCTATCATTAGGAATTTTTATTGAGTGGGTGTGGTTTTACTTTTGGAGGCGTGGTTTCGATTGCCAGACCAATTGTTGGAAAGTAACGAGTCTGATTACCGAACCTATAGGTACTGCCTTTAAAGTTTGGTGTACTTCAAGCAATGGTAAAGTTAAGTTGTTACTAGAGAAATATAAAGAAGTGTTCGCAAAGAAGTTGGGGACAATGACTCAACATGTGGATAAACTGTACTTTAAGAGAAATCGCAAACACAATTGTTGGAGACCTCACACTGTAACTTTCTCTCTTGAACTGTCCTTTAAGCTGAGCTAGGCAATTTGCTGTCATTGGGCAAAATGCAGCCTGTAAATTACAGTGAGTGCAAAGCCCTTATTGTAAGTGTTCTGTTGTAATAAGATGGAAAAGTACCCCTTTGTTGTGGTTATAAAACAATGATCAATCCAGTACTCCATGTGGACCTATATCCATTACCAAAAATCAATGACCTTTATACATAATTATCTGGGGAAGTAAATTCTCTGTTTTTGACCTCTCCTTGGCTTATCAGCAACTATTCTGTGAGGAACAGCCCCAGTCTTAGTTACTATTAATACCATCAGAGCCTGTATTGATTTTCCACTAGCCATTTACAATGGACATCATCCCTGAAGGAGTACCACAACCAATTTGTTACATCAGTGATATCTGCATTGCTGGTGCTAATAACAAAGAACGTCTCCATATTCTCAAGGAAGTATTGATATGCCTAAAACACCATGGTATAGCAATGAAACAGACAAATTGTCAGTTTTGTGTGAAAGTGTTGTGTACTTAAGTGATGTGATTAATGTATGAGGTTGCATGAGAAGATCATAAGAGTAACAAGATTGATGCTATTTCTTATGGTCACAAAGCACAGAATATCCTGGAGTTATGTTCCATTCTAGAACTAAATAATTATTATGGAAATTAATTCCGAATTAGCCAAATATTACAACCCATAAATAACCTGTTACGAAGTAATGTGAAGTGGGAGTGGTCTATACTATGTGACTAATCTGTAGATCATAATAGCGAAGCATTAGTGTAATCAAAGTTTTGGTACATCATATTCAGGACTACCCACAGTTCTAGCACTAGTGGCCTCTCACTATGGTATTGGAGCAATGTTGTCAAACATATGTAAAGATAACATTTGTATTACACTAGGAATAACCCCTTGATTTTGTCAATGCCTAATATTGATTAGATGTAGTCATTACCACTGCCTGATAAGTGTTCGTGAACTGTTTAGAGTATTAATGAACCATTATGAGAAAACAGTATTCATTATTAATATATGACTAGATAGACCCTATTTTAGTTTAAACATTTCTTTAAACCTAAAGCTTAGATTACTGCTAGTCATTTAGTACTGCTAAACAATACAAGATGTATTAATATCACATTAACATTCTCCGTATTACAGGCACTATTTAGAGTCAACTTGTATGAGATGGCTAAATAGACAAATCATCTTACTTACTAATCAGTGATGCTTATATAATTGTTCAACCTTTCATTACTATTAATATAACATTGCCCATGTTACATGTAGTAACAGATCATGTGCAAGGACCAGACATACAGTATAGACATTTTTAGTAGCTATAACAAAACTACAATAGTTTAGGGACACATATTTCCTTGTAATATTACATGTGTAATCATCATAAATGCTTACAGTATAAGGAGAGATTCTATTGACAGTTATATTTCAATACATGTTTAATTTATTATACAGAATACACAAAAGCATACATAGACATGGACAAATGTTTATGGCTTCCTTTGTGCAGGTTGCGTTTTAATAAATAATATTCATGGTCATTGTAGTTGAGGAATTTAATTGAAGATTATGACGTTCATTTAATATTCAAATTTGAATTCAAAAACATGTTAAGTTGTAACAATTATTGGATTATCTCAAAATTTATGCTTTTAACTCAGTAATAATTCAAAAGCTATTGATCTTGGACAAGGAGATTTAAGGCTAGTACACCTCAGTATATTACAATAAAACAGGTACATTTCTATGTTCTAGAGTCTACAAGCACTTCACCTCCATTAGCTCAAGTCAATGTAACACATTCATGTATACTGTATATAGTGTCAGTATGGGCACAGTACTGATGTACAGACATATTAGTGTGTTCAGTTTATAATACTCATAATGTAGTTAGTGTGATGAAATATTGAGATGCTAATAAATAGAGGTTTAAATTTTCATACTTTAAGAATATTGCTAACAAAACAAGAAAGGTATAATGTGAGAATTACATTAATAAACTCATAAGTGTATATCTACATATAAAATGCATACATATATACATTACAACAATATTGTTACTATATATGAACACTCACATTATCTGTGCAATTAGGGTCTGCATTGTTTAGAAGTAGAAGAGACACAATTTCAGTGTGTCCACGAAAAGATGCAGCAATCAACGGTCTCTCAAAACGCTATATAATAGTAGATGATAATGTTTGTTATTAGCAAATGTCAGTTAACAGATCTATTTAAAATTATTTATTAAACAATAATGCAAAGTTTTAATAAGTACAAACAATATCACAATCGTAACAGTAGTATTAGTATATTAATAAAATATAAGTTATTTCTAATAGATGATATTGCAAAGAAGTCAGTGAACATATAATTGCATTAGGACAACTTAAATTAACATTATAATACTATGAATGTATTAAAAGTCATTACTGGACTTCTTTAATATCTTGAAATCATTTTTTATTATGGAGTCCTTATAAATACTACATTACTCATTAAAATGTATTGTGAACATTATTTACAGTTATATAGTTACTCTGTGGATATGTTAATAATATATGTTTTACTAGTAAACATAGTCAACCCTATATACTGGTTTAAACTCTGTGTATAAGAAATGTCAAACTAAATTATCTTAAATATAGAATACTGTATATACAGGAAACCATTGCAGAAGGAATAATTTTGGAAATATTTCAAATGTAAATTGAGTTTGTTTGATTCCCAGTTAATATATAGGTGTCGCATGTGTATAGCAATTCATTTTGATGAGTGAAATAACAATGAATTTGTGCTCCAGATCCTGTCACTAACATTGAAAGTGAATGAAACTTATCATAAGGACTCTAAGTTGTGTCTGCGGATAAGATCTTTAGTTAGAATATTAAAATATTCAGGGACATTTAGCTGTCTAATAATGGTCTGACTTTCAGTTTGAGACAAAGTGTCTGGGAACTAGCACATATTGGACTCATACAACTTGCAAAAATGGTGCAGACCACAGAAATGTCATCTATGCTTGTATTTGAAGAATCATGACCACAATCAGCGCATATCATAACAGCCTTTTGTGTTTTTAACTCTCTTAACAGATATTCAGTTCTAAGTATGCTCTACCAATAAATGCATTCTTGCTATACAAGTCTTATATGTTTTTGTCTCCAGAATCATCCTCTCTAAGCAAAAGGACAGGAATACCAGACTAATCTAATATTTTATGAAATTTTAGCTGTTGCTGTTGTTTCAGTATTACTTGTCCAGATAAAATAAAGTCATATAGACAATTCTTCTTCCTGTACTAATCAGTAATACCTATATAATTTATTGTAACTTGAAAATGAAGCGTTCTTTGGAAACGTCCCTTAGTACAAATATGAATCAATATATTATCTTTTAGTAGCAGTCTTTTAATGCTTTGAGACGTTTTCTGAATGAGTTACTTCACTCCAAATCCATGTACAATCTTGAAAACACTTTTTAGAACTTTTCTAAGTTTGCTTCGACCAACGGCCTTCTGTCTTGCTGATCCGTATTCCTCTAAGATTCTCTACAGCATACTAAATAATCTCCGCATTAAGTTTTTACTTTTTAAGAAACAGCACCTTGAATATGCAGCCTGAAAATTATTTTGCAAGTTTTAAGGTTTCGTTTTCTTTGACGATGCTCTTGATACTACTGTTGAAAAGTCTACACGTTTTTCTATTCATTGCTAAACGTTGGTAGCTGCTAACGCTTCGCTTGCCAAGTTATAGCAGTTCAAAAAAACAGGCAGTGCAGACACACACACACACACAGTAACAGACTACAGTACCCTCGCTTCTTGCCCATGCGCAGGGAGGTTAATAATACAGTATGCACAAAGACATACTTGTACAGAGCAAAAGCTTGTGACTTTCATTGTGCAGGCATGTTGTAACAAATAATATTCATGATCATTGCAGTTGATGAATTTAGTTAAAGAATATGACTTTCATTAAATCTTGAAATAATAAAATTAAACACATGTTAACTTGTAATACTTGTTGGATTACTTCAAAATGTATATTTCAACTCATGTCAAAAGTTTTGATATTGGATAAGGAGATTTGAAGTTAATAAACTTCAGTATACTGTCATATACAGACAACATTTCAATGTTCTACAGTGTGTGTGATTGATTTGGACAAAGCTAAAGTAGGAATATTTCCTTGTTGGGTGTTAAGGCAGTGTTGTTATATAAACAAGAAATCTTTTGAGAAGGAATAATTTTGTAAATTTTACAAATGTGAAGTGATTTGGTCAATTCCCAGTTATCATATAAGTGTGGTATTTGTATAGCAATTCATTCTGGTGGCTAAAATACCAATGAAATTGTGCTCCTGATCCTATTACGAAATTTGAAAGTAAACAAAACTATCTTTCATATCATATCAAGGACTCTGAGCTGTGTCTACTGATAAAATATCTTATTAGAAAATCAAAATATCCATGGTCAATTAGCTATCTATTAATAGTCTGCCCCTTTATTAATAGAGGAAGGATCAGGAGATTAGCACATATTGGATTGGTACAACACATAAAAATTTTGCAGACCACAGAAATGTCATCTGTACTTCAATTTTAAAGATCATCACCACAATAAGTCCATAGCATAACAGTCTTTTGTGTTTTTATCTCTCTTAATAAACCTTCAGTTCTGACTATGATCTACCTATAAATGTATTCCTTCTATACAAGTCCTATATGCTCTTGTCTCAAGAGTCATCCTCTCTAAGCAAATGGACAGGAACACCAGACTAGTCTAATACTTTATGAAATTTTAGCTGTTGCCAATGACTCACTATTACTTTTTTAAGCAAAATAAAGTCCAACATGTCCTTTATTAACTAATACCTCTCTATTACTATACTAATATAGAGCTAGTCTCTAAATATGATTGAATTTTTTTTCCTCTTTTGCTAGTAATCATGAAACATACAATATACTGGTATAACCACTGAACATAAAAAGTCATCCTTCTAAAAAAATTACTTAATATCATTCATTGTCATAATTTAAAAACTTAGTCTTATTCATTGTCATAATTATCTTAATTGAATAATTAGTAGGTCATGAAATTATTATCATAGAAATGTTCACAGCAACACTTGTAAGAGGTAATTTTTGAGAGATCATAACAATCTTAAATATCAAAATAAATGTTGACAAAATTAAATTTGTCAAATGATTTTTCCTATTTATAGCCATGCCTTTAATTAAAATATTGGAAGGAAACATTTTGGCAAGTGAAGAATATTTACCAAACTCATAATTTCCTACATGTTACCACAATCTCACGAATGTTACAATTAATTGTATGTGCAAATTTTAGGGCATACTGTAATAATATGTAAGTGTTTAAAATTGTATTGTAACACATTTACTATATTGAATTATGAATGTCTAAAGATATGGCTAGTATCATTTTTTGCTAATCATAACTTTGTTCTAAAGCAGTATGTCACATGAGGCAGTCCAAGTTAATCAAAGATGGGTCTGTGGTCTTATTTGAAAGATTATTACCACAACCAACACACATTACAACAGTCATTAAGGTATGAACTTAACATGATAGGGAGACATGTGACTATACATGCTCTACTAAATATAGACCATAATATGATACAGCCTTATAAATATCTGATGTATAAAAGTTTATCCTTATTTGCTAAATTTAATGCATTTGTTAAAGTAATTCACAAAATTGTTTATAAAAATCTATTATGTTAGTGACATTGCTGAGTATACTGTTTATGAGTGTATAAAACATAAAATTTAATGTTGTTTATAAATATAAATTATAAATCCTGGAATACAACAAAGCAAAGGCCACTCAATAAAAATAGACCATAGTTAGCTATGCAAACAACTTGTTGATATAATCATAATCAATACTTCTGATTAGTATTTAACAAACTATATTTATCAGAGCTTTATCAGCATTCTGGTAGATTGTAAATTTATGAGAACAGTGAGTGAATAAATGTGTGTGTGGTATAAAATCTTGTAATAAATACAGAAAATATATTTTACAAATGTCACATTAAAAGCATATTCATAAAAATATTGTCCTTCAAAAGTTTGTGTTAATGATTGATATGAACTGGTTCTGTTAGAATTATTCAGTAACAATGTTATTAGATCAACAAATGTACACATCATGTCAGTAATATTAACACTTTATTATTATCAGGAGTGTATAATGAGATAAGACAGAAAAGACAAAAATTCTACACTATCAATTAAAATGACACAAGAATTTGTGTTACTAAATTCAGATCATCCCATGTATTATAGCTCAACTAAATCACATTATAATAATGATACAGTTTGTTTTGATGTCTAAATTATTGATTCTTAGACTTATTTATAAAAACACTGTATACGAAAAATAGGCTTTACTGTTGAGATATATACTTAAATATTGAGAGCTAGTAACTTACACTGTTTGGATTATGATAGTTTACATCAGCACCTTGTTCAATAGTAGATTTGACTTCTTCAATGTTTCCATTTTCAGCTGCCAAGTACAGTTGATCATTCTATTATAAATACAACATGTATCACGTAGTGTAGTATAGTGAGTATACAGATCAGCCCTTATGACTAAAAGACCAACTTTTAGAAAGATATTCTGTCTATACAATAACACTGATATGTGAGTTTAGTTAGTATGACAGTGATATATAGGGATAATGACATAGTAATGAAAAAGATTATAGATTTACAATTTTTTTCTGAGACATTGTGAAAAGTGTAACTTTTCCAGACAATATCTTTGAACAGGAGGTCACTTAAAAGAGGAAGCACTGCTAACTAAATTGCCAACCTAATTATAATAAGATTAGATTAATCTGTCTGTCTACTAACAACACAACAAAATTGTATAACGTTTTGGTGGTATCTTTCTAAACAGCTGAAAAATAACTTTATGAATCAGCTGATGACATTTCATCAAATCCTATGATGGCTACAATGTTTCTGGATTCAATTTGCTCTCAAAATTTGCCTCACTATATATTCTGATTAGCAGTGTTTAGTGAACCCACATTCGGTCCAGAAAGATGTTGGTTATTGAACCAACAGTCGCGTGAGAAACATGAATATAATTAAAACCACATGGTATCTTGTGTGGGTGAGGATGGAGCCTGGTAAGAGGACAACAGTAGACTTTGGTGATAGCACCACCGCGACAGAAGCTAGTGGAATACTTGAAGTTGGAATCAAGTTTAAAAGCTGGACTCAGAGAAAAAAGGTTATTGATGCTTTTCAAAGGAAGATCTACTGTCAGTTTTACGTACGAGATTCTAGAACTCTAATTCAAGCTCAAAAATTCTCTCCAAAGCTAGTAAACAAAGTACCTAATGACATCAACCACACTTTTGTTATGCTTGCTTGCATTCGTGGTGGACGGGCCTTTAAGTCTAGACCAAATGATGGAAGCAGACCACTGCAAATGTGAGCCATTATTATGCTCTGTTAACTGCACCAACCTAAACAGTTGGCCTAAGCCTAACCTCCCTAGCGTAATTGAGACAATACCAGTTCACTGAACACTTTTGTTCTGACATGTTATCAGATACTTATCTATTATAATAGGACATTAAGGAAGAATGTAAAGCAGTTATCAAAATTAAACTTCCAGAGGCCAAGCAAGCACTAGACGTGAAAGAATTGATGCTTGACCACAATCATGATGTGAACCCTAAAGTTTTTATGAACCTTCCTCAACAAAGGAAAGTGAATGAAAATGTAAGTATAATTGCTCTTAGAATATATATATATATATATATATATATATATACACTAATTTTAAACTATTTAATTGCATTGCTTGTATTTTAGACAGAACTGAAAATGAAAATCAAGCATCATTTAACATAACATACTGATTACAGATGGTTTGCATCTTAGGATTCTCAAAATCCTTGAAGTACGGTATGGATGTCATCACTATCACAATCAATTCACGCTTATCCATTTTTTAGGTTCTACTGTCATGTAAGGCACTGTTAGTTTATGTTTGGTCCACTTAATGTAATATATATCATGTGAGACAATATTGATGACACTCTACTTCAATCTTTAGTACAAACAAGTAAGTACAAGTTAATTGATGACATTTAAATGATTGTCATGTTATCATTCCTGTGTTGTATCATATGATTTTCACAGGACTCATATGATATCATATGCCATGTGATAATGTTATAATATTCAAAGTTCAGTATTATCTACTTGTTGTTTATGACCTTATATATTATACAATGTCATATCTGAGATATATTCTCTATTGACTGTCACATGATAATCACTTGATGTCATGTGACAAGTAATGGATAATGACATTTTACATTGGAATATTTCTTATGAAGTGCAAGTAATAATAGTTATTTATCATTGTCAATGAAACCACAGCTTTTCCACCAAATATGTAAAGTGTGTATGAGTATCCTAAGATTGCTTTTGACCACATATTACATATTATACTATAATAATATGTCCATTTCACATTCATTTAATGATGTAAGACTTTAATAGCATAACAGATAACCTGCAGAAATTCTAATCTCTACGTAGTATTGGGTATTATAGATTGATAACTAACCCCATAGCTTCTATTGACTCTCCAGACATGGTAATTATATTTCCTTACAGTTAGAGTAGTATTGTCAAAATATTCTTTGGATTTTTACAACTATAAATATCTATAATTAGAACAACACATATACTTATAGTGACCAGGGGTTCATACAGGATTTGAACTTTGGAAGGGAAAATTCGGTGAATGCTCCTCCTATGTCCCATGCAGTATTGTACTATATATGCATGTTTTATTAAAACTAATAAAAACACGTCTACATAGTCACCTAGCTAATTCAAATCTTGAACATTTAATGAAGGTTGCAATAGAAGGACCTCCATTAAAAGATGTTGACTTTAATGCAATAATGGATATTTTCAAACCAAAAAAATAGGCATATTGAACTTTAACTTAAATAATTATAAGTAATAAATATATATAGAAATTCTTGGAAATGAAAAGCATCCTGAGGGGGGGGGGGTATCCCAGGGCTTCCCCCCCTGTATAAACCCCTGGTGACTATATATAGTATTATCTTAAATATGTACAGTGAATGCAGACCTACCATATATACAGTTTAACATCAGTATACTGTATAGAAGGAAATTTCACATAGTGCAAATCTTCATATATTTCTAAAGCTTACTGGGAAGTGTACAAATTAAAAAATGCTATTTTTTATCTTATGAAAATGTTAGTTGTAATCATTTACAATAGTGCTCTGTCAATACTTTAATTGTAATGCACTTTACATATCTAACGAAAAGTTGCAGCATCAAAATTACCACTATCAGATTCTATATTACTAAAACATGTTTGAATACTTGTCTTTTCTGTTCACATTTATTTTAATTACCATAATTAGCTTTTTTTCATTGTGAAATATTTTCGTTTCACCATTGATAAACAAAATATCTGTGAATCAAAAATTTCTATCTAATGAAGTTTTTATGTAACAAAAAGTTGGAATGACGAATATTTAGAATAACTGGTACATAAATACCACATGTTTGTCTATTGACGACATTGAGATATCACAGTCGAGTATTCAAAATTATTTTCAAGAGCTATTATAACCATCCCTGATGGCCTTATTGACATGGTATCCCCTTATGCAACATGGGACTTCACTTCTTTCTCCATTACTCGAGCCATTATAACATGTGGTCTCACCTTTGAAACAAATATTTTCAGAACAAAATAAAAGCTAATTATGGTATATTATACTATGACAAATAGACATGATACACCACTAGTTGATGAATTTAACATAATATTTATAATTCTATGTAAAATATAAAGATGTCAGTGATATGTATAATAATAATGGTTTTGTACAATATTGGGAGGTGGAACTAAAATATATTCATGTGTTATTGTAACTTAATCTTTCATTATCTACTGATATTCATATATTGTGTACAATTTGTGGGTGGAACTGTGATAGTATTCATAGATTATTGGAACTAACACTTACTGTATACTGTAGTATAGTAGGAATTAATTAAAATAAACAGTTTATTTGGTTATTTGGGAGAATTTTATAAGCTTTAACAAATTTTATTGCAAAAGTTATTAATAAATATTGTTAGACTCATTTTATCTTAACTACTAAGCAGTTTAAATGCAATTAATTGACACAATCTATCATGTAACAGAAAGTTGTACAAAAATAGAATGGTCAATTGATTTTGCTGAAGGATGTTAGCTAGGTAAATTGTGTATTCTTATAATTGCTTGGGTCATGAGATTTCTTGTGTTATTCTATCCATGACTTTGTATTTTCTCTCTCTCTCTCTCTCTCTCTCTCTCTCTTTCTCTTTCTCTCTCTCTCTCTCATGCTTAGAGTCATCCTGAACAAATTACATCAATTACCAGCTGGACTGACAGTATGATACATTGTGGGTGTGGTTTACAAGGACAACAGTATTTATTTTCTATATCAGGAAAAGTCTGATCTTTGTTGTAGTAGTAGTATTATTATATGTAGGGGTAATGATCTGTTCTACTTTACTCTCTTTGTTTGGCTTCTAACACATTTGTTTATAATCATTACTAGCTTATATAATATTATTGATTGACTCATAACTCTATCAAATATGTATCAATGACAAATCATACTAAAATATATCATAGACCTCTGAATACAAAGTGTAATATATTGTTTTATAGTTATTAGTTTCACTTTTTACAAATATCACAATCATAATAGGTTTGATATCAAATTTTACATTGATGTCCACAAAGATCATACAGCTAGTACTGACAAGGAGCTAACACTTGATTACTTTAATTTTGAGGAATTGTTAACATCACAATTAGCTACTTTGTCAACAATGAATGTTATTGAAATTGATTAACAAGTTAAGCTATCAAGTTTGATTACACTATCTACATATCCTTAACAATGCAAAGCCTTGCATCACATCACATTGTGTATGTCCATCAACTTATCAACACAGTACATGCACAACACATGAATGTGATGTGTCACAATGTAAGGATAGAATCGATTTCTATCTTGTTGTTCCTAGCAGTGCATTCAAGTCAATCAGATTTCAATTAACATGTGTTCACACATACGAATGTGTTTTGTGGCAGACGATTAACTTATTGAGGCTGTTTGTTGTTTTCATTGCTTGTAACAAGTATCTAGCCAAAGCTACAAGGATCCAAGACCAAGAGAAAACACATAAAAATAAGTGGCTAACCAGGTAACTGAAACTGAAACTGTCCTTGTTGTAGGCATTGAATAAATATTGGACACACCCACCTTGTTCTTTATTTCTATTGCCTTCTTCATTATCTGTAAAGCAAAGCAAGCAGCAACACTTTAGTCTCCATTTTGCACTAATTGACTTTATAATAACAAGGCGGCTTTTACTTGACATGACTCTGCTTGGTTATTTGAACAATATTGGCACTACGCTATGCTACATGACATGATGCCAAGAATGCAACTTGGTGCATATACAAATGTATTTTTGTGCACCCAGCTTAACTGTTACATTATTTTCTTCATCATCGATTCATTATGAGTGTTTTATTCTACAGGAAGGTATAATGCACTAGTGATACTACTGATACTAAGAAAGTAGTAGTTCTTTTAAGATCTATACAATTTATAAAGGTATTGTAATCCTTTTATCTACTTCATCTATCTATGTGTTTATTAGTACTTGTTACTATATGTATATTTGTGACCATAAATACAAAAATCGTGCCTAATGTGTAAACAAATTTCGAACAAACACCTCTATGAAATTGTTCATTTTGCATTTATCATTTCCAGTAAGACAATGTAATCATAAAGGTCCATAATTGAGCTTGTTACCTACTGAATTTGAATAACTTCCTATTCAAGATGACTGCATAGTAACAATTTGTATGCATGTACTTGTTTGAAATTTGTTTGTATGTGAGATACCATTTTGATATTTATTGCTACATTTTTATCATCAATCATTTATTCTTTTATTCATCTTTCGTCCATTTTATTTGTGTTAACCCTATCATCTATCCTTTTATCTATTAGGTCCACTACTCAAGATACAACTCACAACATAATGAAGTACTCAATGTGACATTATGTGTAATAACCTGTTCATTTTGTGATCAATAAATACTTATATTATGATAAACTGGACTTTTTAAAATACATAAAAACCTATATATACTTACAATACATTTATATATTTACATGTTCATGAAATGATATAGTAATAAAACAAAGTAAATGTATTATATGTACCATATATCCATACTTTTGTCTTGTGGTCTAATATAAAAAAAATCCCAGAAACTTTGAAATGTCATTTGGATAAAGGGTACTCTATCTGTGTAACCTTTTTTGATATAACTAAAGCATTTAACTCGGTTCCACATCAATCCCTTCTTGATGTACTTTTTTCACTTGACATTCCTCATTACCTTATGGTTTGGCTTCAAAGCTATCTTACACTTCGATCTCAGCAGGTTGTTGTTAATGGCTGTTCCTCTTCTAAGTCTACTGTCTTATCTGGCATTCCTCAAGGCTCGAATCTTGGACCACTTCTCTTCATTTTGTATGTGAATGACATATTCCAGTTACCTTTCTCCTCAACTTCATCCATCATCCTATATGCTGATGATCTCCTCCTATCATGTCCCTTCAAATCATCCTATGAATTCTCACTTGCACAATCTAACTTTAATATTCTCTCTTCCTGGGTCAAATCTAAACACCTAACTATTATAATCACTCGAAAACTAAATACATGATCATTTCCAGGAAGTATCCTACATCCTTTACTACTCTTCCTTTTTTTCCTTGATGGATCACCTCTTGAATTAGTCTCTTCATTTAAGTACCTAGGTATTACTCGAACCTCTAACCTCTCCCGATCTACTCACATCAATGAAACCTCTTTTAAGGCCAAGAAACTGCTTGGTTACAAGTATCGTCAATTTTACTTTAATTCTTCTTTTGTTCTTATTAAATTGTATTTGACATTAATCCTCCCCATCCTTATGTACAGCTTCTTTGTTTGGATCCATATTCCATTTCTAACATCAACAAATTGGAAAAAATGCAACATTTTGCCCTAAAACTCTGCAGTCAAAATTGGACCTCTCATTATCCTCTACTTTTAAAACTCTTCAATCTTCCTTCTCTATCCTCCCGTAGAACAACATCCAAGCTTGTCCTTTTATACAAGTTCATGTTTAGTAAGCTCTCCATTCCTGCTGGCTCTTTTTTCATTTCAAAACCAGTCCTCTTATAATTTATGTTCTTCCCACCTTTTAAACCTGAATCTGCCCTTCTACAGATCTTCTACTACCCTTAACTAATTCCTTACCAGTCCTTTCTCCCTGTGGAATTCCCTTCCCTCATCATTCAATGATCTCAACTCTGCAGTTCAAGCAAAATATTTCTTATTTACTTTAGAATTATCAGGAATATAGCATACATATTGTTCATATTTATCATTCATTCACCTGTTAATATCATCACTTATCACAAATCCTTCACCTCCTATTTTATTTTATTCTATTGTTTTTGATGCTCTTTATATTAGCTTTGCTATTGAGTGTCTTTTGTGTTTTAATTAAAAAAATAGCTTGTCCTGATAAAGAAGGGTTAGATCATCTCAAGGAGAATAATACAGTCGATGATATAGCTGTGTTGTTATGTTTTGTAGCTATGACAATGTGAAGGTTTTTGAGTTGGTAATGAGATGAATTAAAGTATCTATTGTCATTATCCCAAGACTAGATATCAGTCGTTGTAGTTAGCTCAATGACATTATTAATATAAGTACTAGACCAATGTAGATACATATAGAATTGTGTAATGGCATTTGTAAACAATCAGAAGCCCTGTTTACATAGTACATATATAGTACATGAGTTTGTAAACCTAATGGTACAATTGAGTGTAAACTGGTTATCAAATTTGTTAACTTGGCATACAGACTGTGTAAACTAGTTGAAAATAGAGTAATTTACAATCCTTATACACTAGTATTGTTAATACCACATAAACAATCCTTTCGATTGAGAGAATACATGATTGCTTCTTTGTTTTAGATAAGCCTTTGGAACAAGTTTATGATAACCTGTAAAAAATAGTGACCTTTATATTATAAAGTATATTGCAATAACTATTTACAAAAGTTATAGAATGCCTTTTAATGAAATCAGTACCATTGTTAGTAATAACAACAAGAGGTTCTTTCATGTGAAAATAAGTACATGTAATTATATAATAGTAATGAGTGTAATACATGATTATCAATAAACTGATGTACACTAATAGGGAGTTGTAAAATTGTGACATGTAGAGAAAGAAGTGCGTGTGACATTAAACAATTCACATATGTCTTATTATTAGCAAGTAGATGAATGATAAATAGATTTGTTTAATTTAAATGTCTTTTTCTGTTTGTGCCATAGATTTGTTGTCAGTCAATTTGGAACATTTGGTAGCAATGTTGATAATTATTGAACTCAACTTCTTGTAATATTCCCTTTTTCATTTTTTATTGAAGTTCTTGCTTGCTTTCTTGAGTTTTAGTTTATTCCATTGAAAAAGAAACATGTTATATTAACATAGATTGTTAATGTAATAAACTATTTAATAATAATTTATTATGTTCAATTTTATATGTTATAACAAGCACATTGTTTTAAGTTAAAATAAAATATTGTTTCATTCTATAATTGTCAGTTTGCATAATTTCATTGAAAAAAAGTAATTTGTTATATTAACATAAATTGCTAAAGCAGCAAACTATTATAATGACAGTAATGTGTTACAGTAACCTTTATAATTTATAACAAAGGTATCACTGAAAGGGATATATAAAATACTGGATCATCAAAAGGATTTAACATTTTTAAATAAAGTATAGAAATGCAATAAAGGATTGTTATACAAAATAGAAATCACTTAGTTATAAGAAAATTGAAGTAGGCTGAAAAAGTTTGTTCGTGTATATCAAACACATTACTGAATGTACATGCAACAGAGTAAAGATTGAACTGTTGGGATATGTAAAAAATGTCATGTTCTTTAAAATACTCTTCATTTGCCCATTATTCCCATGCCCTTTTCAGAGCCGAGTTTGGAGTTAAATGAATTGCATGCGTCAAAGATACCTTTGACCTCACCATGTTTGACTTAGGTTTAGTTGACTATAATATTTGAGTTGATTGCAAGGTAGGTAGGTAGAATGTCACAGAAACAGCATGAGACTTTGTATAAGGGTCTGCATTGCTTAGATTGAGCATGTTTGATTGTGTACAAGTGTATTGTCCTGTCTATGCCTTATACCTGACTATGTTAACAGGTATGATGATGTAGAAATAAATGATTGTTAACTGTGTGAAACAATTTGTTCAACTATCATATAGAATAAATTTTCTTATAGTTTTTGAGCATATGATACTTCTTAAAACAAGGATGTATACAAAGATGAATATCACATAATGTCACATTTGATGTTGGTTTGTTTTCTGTTACCAGATTGTCTTCTACTGCATACTTTACAGCCTCTTTTTAAGCTGAGGAGTGGAAAAATGACCACTCACTTATAACAAATTTGTTTGCAGAGTAAGACATTCTCACTGCATTCTTATGTTAACAGTATAAACAGCTATATATAACAGGAGAAATAACTCTTAATTGATTTGCTGGTATAAAACATTACTAACAATTATTTCACATAAAATTATTTATTTAATCACATTTTCAAAATGATGGACTGATGCACATAATACTGTAGTGACAAGTTTATAAATATTATGATTTTTGTAGTAAAAATGTGAAACACCTCTTGATTTATAATACATTTAACTGTTTATTGACATGTCAAATTTTAAAACATACCTTTTATGTTGCCTACATGTAGCAGCTATTATGTAGTACTGCTAGGAGGTGTATCTGTAATAATATGAGATATTATGGAAATTATAATGCATAAAAGTGAAGTGAAAAGATAGTACTACAACAATTAATTTTTTAAACAGATTAGTGTTACTTAAAATGACATGCACTAGCATATTATTGCAATATATATTAATAACATACTTGAGTCTTTGACAAGATATTGACAAATTTCATTGGCAAGTGATTTATTTTGTAGAGGACCACCTACGACATCAATGATATTATCCCAAGTTGCTGGAGTTGGCTCATTATCCAACCAATTTTATAGCATTTTTGACATCTTTACTTGGTCAGAGGAAGTAAAATGACACAACCCTCAATAGTGTTAGGGTCAACTCCTAGTAGATCTACTATTTCTTGCCACTTTGCATTTACAGAAAAATGAAGGCTGAGGAGTTTATGCTTCTCTGTTTTGTTGTCTGTGAAATTATTAATAAAACAAAAGGAGCAAACATAATTAATAGCAACATACAGTAAGAACATATTGTTAATAATCTCTTAGTAAAAGAGGTAACAGTTGATAAGGTGCTATATAGCTACATGAAGGCATGGCTGTATATTGATATTTTGTCACATTGTTTATATTTTTCTGCAAAGGACTCTTTAAAAGATGATTGGTTTTATTACAATATTTAAATAATGGTTATCTAAATAAATTACTGTTTCTCATATTTTCATCAGGACAAATGACATGTTTGCATTCACAACAATTTCATAATTGCCTCTTGACAGGTGGTATAATATTTTACATGTAAATACAGTTTTAGGTATGCAGGTAAGTTAATGCAAACATTCCTTAAGCTTCAGCAGAATTTTTGTACACAAAAGTTCAAGTAAGTAAATACTAACTTTGTAATTGTAGTTTCTCTACAGCCACACCCTGTGCAATCCAAGGTAATTGTCGTAAATGATCAATATCTGCTATTAGTCGAGGATTTCTACAGCAAGTAAGTATCTTCTTCTTGTCATCCGGACAACAAAGATGATTGGAAGAAGAACATATTGAGCAATAGAAATGTTCCTGAGGTGATGAAAGAATTCGCTTATACTGAAACTTTTTAACAATATCTCCAATGCCTTCGACAACAGCATTTCGAACAGCTGAGCAATTTTCTGAAGGGCCACTGTAGTAGATATCTACAGAGTAGATACCATCAACAAGCAAAACTCCTCCTCCTAAATCCAGACACAATAACTAGATAGCATTAAAATATTGTAGTAGTTGCTCTGAAGGCTCATCAGATGTTGGAGGTCGATAAAGATCAAAAATTGGTGACTTTTGTCGCTTAACAAGATTAACAGCTAGAGCAGGAAAGTTTCTTTGAGGTACAGGCTTCATATCCCAAGTTAAAACAAGAACATCTGTGACTTTTGTAAAGGAGCTTGTTACATTCTCCAAGTTAGAAGTAGTAGGTAAAACAAAGGGTAAAAAGAACTTTCCTTTCTCTGGTAAAGGAGCAATAATGAAGATATCCTCCATTACCTTCAAGAAGTCATCTGCAGTAAAATCAAGTGAGAAACGATCAGGGAGGCAATTGAGTAGCTTACGTGTAAAAATACCTTTAACTTTGTGTTGAAGATGAGGATTGCTTAGAACAACTATATTCATTTTTTCCAAGTATGTCACAGCATCAGCAAAAGAAATAATGATTACTTCTGAAAGCTTACTAAAAGGGGCTGAGGATGAAGGAAAACCACATTGGGCAATACAGCTGGAAAATACAAAAAAATGGTTAAATAGTGATAGTAAAGTAATGAAGCTTCAATGTCTTTCCGATCCATCTCAAGAGTCAACCCTATTCTTAAGCATTCTCTTTTATTGACAACCATCGACTTGGTAATTTTCTGAAGATCCTCTAATTCGAGCTTAAACAAGAACCATCATGCTGGAATTTCTGCCTCAATGTAAGATCAGGACACAATTGTGCAAATTCTCTCTGCAATTTTCATTTCTGGCTCACCTCTGGCTGTTGTGTTGAAAGGAAATATTATCTCCTTTTTAGCTTCACAGAAATTCACATCCACTCCTCTGGATTGACTTAAGGTAGACCACAAACGAACATTCTTGACTTCCAATGACTCGCACACACATTCCGTTATTTTATCAAAAAACGTCCCAAGAACAAGAAGGAAAGGCTCTGGATGTGAAAACGTAACTTAAATTTTGCGCAAATCAGGCTGATCTATGGATGCTAGTGAATGAAAAGATGACTCAAGTAGTTGTAAATTAGTAATTTCTCACTCTACTGGGGCTCCAATCTCTCGACCCTTAAAGCTAAAAACAAAATTTGGCTTTTCTTCAAGCTTCTCATTTAGCTTTTGTGTGAGAATATTAACCAGACTGTAGCGTAATATTGCGGGAGCAATACCCATAAAGGCTGCTTCTCCACCTGAATCTACACAGTAAATCCAATGAGAGTTAAATAGCTCAGGAGATTCTTTTACAGTAGGCATGATCTCAGCAATCTCATTTACTGTTTGTGAGACAGGTGGAGATGTCGGCTTTGAAGGAGAAACTGAGGTTACTTGATTGAGGTCTGGTGACGTTTCTTCTTGTGAACCATCATCATCAGATAAACTGTTACTATCCTCATGTTGTGCAGTGGATTCAACAGGAGAAGATGCAACTCCAATTTTAATGGCTTTGGCAATCATACATTTTACATATGGAGTATTAATTTCTTCCCAAAATTGACTGGTAAAAGAAGAATCGGGTGAATCATTTCCTACAATGAGACTTGCAGTCTCTATTCTTCTTACTTCAGGAGCAGTAGCTACAGAGGTGCTATGATGAAGGGTAGGTGGTGGGAGATTTAATAAAAGTTTCATGATAGATGATTTTCCTGTCCCAGGAGCTCCAGACAGTGATAACTTAGAGTATTTGCATCAAATTCGGCTTTCTTTGAGTGCCTTGTAAAGTAAACCAGTATAATCTATAAAGCAAAAGAGGAAAATTATTATATAACTATTGCTGTGATACTGTATAACACTATATGGTATCCTTCATATTGGTATAGTACTGGTACACTCATGATTAAGAATTGCATTGTCAACTGGTATGAATGTATGATGTCATAGCATTGTATTGTATGAGTTTCTGTAGTTTATGATTTGATGAATGGAATGTCAATTAACTTCAAAACATGTTAGAAATTAATCTATTTATTATAACTGACATATCTTTAACAGTCAAAACAATGATTTCTTAATAACTTTCAATAAGTTACCAAACAATATCACTGTAGTTAATATTTTGTTTGAGTTGTTATTAATACAGTACATTTTCATATGACTACTTTCAATATAATTTATACATACATATGTTACTAGTGAAGTCAAGACAAGTGTTTGATCATAGTACTGAATGTTTGCTTGTAATCCTTGATTATCAGTTTGTACAGATTGTATAGTCATGTATAAAGTGACACTTTAATTACTAGCAGTATACATCATGTTTCTAGGTTATATTATTATCATTGTATTGACATTTATTGTAAGTACATTCTAATATATAGAAAATAACAATGAACTACATTAGTATAGAACTATACACTGACCGTGTAGTGACTTGTCTATTAGTTGAAGAATTTTCTTTTTATTTATATCATCAGGTTCTACCATGTCAGCAGGTGTTTGGCCCTTATTATTGTTTATGGTGGCATCTGCACCACATAACAGTAATATTTCAACACATTCTACATTTCCTTTATGACAGGCATCATGTAAGGGGCTAAGTCCATTCTATGTGATAAAAGAAATTATAGTAAGAAGAACATGAAAGACTTTATACTATAGCATTATAATGTAATCATTACAAAATTATGTAATAAAATATAATGTAGGGAATATACTAAATTGATATAACGCTAACATTTATGTTCTTCCAGTCATATTATTACAATTGTCTAACATATGATGATCTATACTATGTCTTATGCTTGAATAGTGGGAAGGGGATTTAAAAACATCTTTAAATTTTCAATGCATACAGTTTCACATATATATTGTACAATACTACACTTCAAGGAAGTGCATGAAATATTGTAGATTAAACATTCAATGTAAACTATTTACAGGAATGTATGAAAGTATATATAATGCTACAAAGGAGTGTATCATAATATAACTTAAATTAGCACACGAAATATCTGGTAGTGACAATATTGAGTGAAATACTTTGTAAGTGATGTCTACTGTTGATTATGCTGAACACTGGCAGGAGAATCAGTTATCATCACAACAAAGATGCCAGTATAGTTATATAAAATGTTAGAATTAATACAAGCAGTAGTTTGTGAAGATCACTCATATATCATGTTGTAAGAAGTCATTAACAATCAGAAGAATCTATTATACAAGTGTAATCTAATTCTCTCAATCTAATATCAGAGCTTATTTTTACAAGTAATAAACAGTATCCTAGTATATTTACTATGTTATCACTTAGAATGTTAAACCATTTAGCTTATATTATAGAATAAACATAGTGATGACACTAACAATAATTATAATTAGTGCTAGGGTTATAGTAAAAACAGACATGTTGTTTATATTGTGTGATATGTCATTCTAGCTTATATCTGGTATTACTAGGACCTCATACATTGTAATAGTAGGTAGTGGTTGAATGTACATAAACAAATAGACAAAGCTCAAGTGGTATGCTGTCATTATTCTATCTTTTTACTTAATTTTGCATATCTCCTTCTGTAGTAAGGCTCTTGTATCTTCTAGAACCCAAAGCCACTTACTGTCTCTAAATTTATCAGGAAGTTGAAGACAGAAGCTACAAATTTCGTAATGCCAACAGACAACCAATGTCTGAGTCCATAGCATTGTTAAAGTACACTATCATACAATAATGATAACCTAGTCTACTATATCACTGATTGTTAGAGCTATGAAATGCTCTAAAGGTATCTCAACATAACTCTTTATGATTAATTGTTTGATTTTACCAAGACCTATATAACTAGAGGAAAGAGCCTTTAGCTTAACAAACAACTGATGTAATAATGATTACATTATCAGCACTAATAATAATCAGAGTTATTAGAGTATTTCTTGTTTTAGTTTCTTAATACTGATTACATGATAAAATGATCAATGTTAGATGATCAAATAACAAGTAGATATACAATTGTAAACACATTAGTACTATACTACACAGTGAAGCAATGATTTCCTTATAATATCTGACACTAGCAAACATATTTCAATTATATCCCTTAGTTGGCAGATGTGATGAATATGTGATAACAATAATCATTAGGAATATCTTGATGTTAAAAATCAGTCACACAGCCTATACTGTAAACATTTCTGGCTGTAACCATTAAAGCTTACATGTATTAGACTTCAAATGTTTATTATAAA
The DNA here is from genome assembly GCA_963693285.1 of Xestospongia muta. Classification (NCBI taxonomy): domain Eukaryota; kingdom Metazoa; phylum Porifera; class Demospongiae; order Haplosclerida; family Petrosiidae; genus Xestospongia; species Xestospongia muta. The sequence goes on from OY848918.1 coordinate 18,597,704, forward strand.
TGAAGGTACTACTTGTCTATCTATTGCAACTAAAATCAATTTGATTTATGGATAGTAAATCTGTCAAAGTTCTCCCAAAATTCAGCTGACTAGATGATTGTTGCTGAATTTGAGACATAGAATTATATGTTAAGATTTCTTGGAGATACATTTCACCTATAATAGCTACAGCTATTTGAAAATTTCTAACCTTGTAACACAAAGCATTCTGTCAAAGGTAGTAATTTTCCGTTGTATGAGCTTTTGTGTTTTTGCTGAACACTTAAAGTCACATTGGTCACAATGCATCACCTTGCAAGGGTATAAATTAGCATTGTACTTTTGCAGGCACTATGTCATCTTGTGTTAATCATAGCTACTAAGGTAATCACATTCATCTGTGTAGTTATTACGAGTGTCCATATAACAACTTATAGGAGATAATTAAACCACAAAAATAATTACATGATTAACAACAACATTACATACAAAATATAGTCATGTATAATAATATTTAAATAATGGAAATACTTACTTTGTCAATGTGATCCAGTGATGCACCAGCTTTAATAAGTCTATGAATTGTTTCAGAATAGCCCCTGTAAGCAGCCAAGTGAAGAGGAGTATTCTTGTCCTTCATAAAGGATATGTCCGTATTTATAATCAATTAACTTTAGAATATACAGCTACATCTAATGATACATTACGAAGGATAGGCAAAAATAACTCAATATGGTTTCACTAATATGTATAGGGAAATTAATACTCTATGTGTTGTCAGCAGTAGTATTCATGATAATGTTTGTCTTATTATTCCACATATGTTTATCTACAGGTTTACAATACAGTCTCATAATACAATATATGACAGTAAGTGATTTGTTAAGTACATGTTCCATAGAATTTACATTATTGACAAGTTATAACTAGTATATATCATACTATGCAACAGTTGTAAAATGTCTACACATGACATAATAACATTAGTATACACAATATCAAGTATTATATAGAAACAAAAGATCAATTATCAATATATATCAGGTAACCTTTACTATCTAATAATGTGACCATTGACATGAATTTGTTACATTCATTCTATTGTTACATGACTTTACTGCACATATTAACATATTAATATTATGTAAACAATAAAAAGTTTAATATTTAAATTTTATGTAAAAAAAATATTTGTTTAAACATAGTCAATTATGTAATATCTGATGTCTCTGCACAAGCTAAGGCACTTCAAACACTATGTGACTATAGGATTAGTGATCTATATGACATGACAAGATCCAGTCTTGTGATTTATACTGTAAGCTAATGTAAATATGAACAATTAAACCACAACTTAATTGTTTTGTTATATACTCTTTGACAAAAAAGAAAAGATTTCCACAAGGCTTAGAGCCCTTGTGACCACGTATAAGGATAAGGATGTACTCAAGGCATAATTCATCCCATTAAAGTTTAGTTAATTGTAAGTTTGTTAGTATAATAGACTAATCTAAACAATCAACAGTCAGTACTTAGTTGTTTTATATTATTACTGATAATTGTCATTGACATAGATATGACTAAGTGAAGAGACAAGGAGACACAAAAAATTTTGATAATTTGTTATAAAATTCTTTATGCTTTGTGACTTTGTTTGTTTCTGTATGTGTTAATTCGTTATATGATATACATATAAAATGCAAAAATAAGTTGTTCTATATATGTGATAAAATCACACCGTGAACAAATAGTGCAATGGTTGGATTAAAAAAGACTATGTAACAAATGTCTAAATATCTAGTCACACTCTCAGTACAGAGGAAGAGGTGTGGTTAGAGCCATTTAACTTATATAGGTTTGGGATCGTCCTAGACTTTCAGAATGCTTTTGAATATATATATAGTAGGTTGTGCTTACTGTACACAGCATGCTGTCATTGTTTGAGTTTCTCTTCTTACTAATTATATATGCATGTATGGGAGTGTCACAGAATGTCTAATCCCAAAAAATCTAATACTCAAATTGTCTAATCCCAAAATGTCTATAGAAAGTACTAACTGAACAAGGAGTCTAACCTCAATAAGCTCCAATAAACAGAGATTTACCCATAACAAATTGAAATTATGTCTGACTTTGCACTAGTTTATTGCAGCCTCTTGAGCTACAATTTTTGGGCACTATTCTCCATGTATGTTACTTCCATGTATGGTACAGAGCTTATGGAGAAAAAGTACAAAACATGTGTCTAATATAAAATTACAAAGAAGCATATTTTATTAGACGCTTGATTCAAAAGACAGCAGCTATAATATTTGTACTGCTAAACTTTATATGAATAGCTTGGAATGCTATAACAGCAGATATACCAGATGATGATTGAGTGAAAGCATTTTATGAATATTTTGAAAACACTTGAATAAAGAGCTAATTTAAACCAAAAATGTTGAATTATTTAATTATAAAGGCCCATGAATTTAAACAAACAACATTTATCGTTGCCACAAAAGCTTATCTCACGTGTTCTAAGTTTTAAAATTCTTCCAGAGAAAGCAGGCAACTACAAAAATAACAATTAGTATATTAGAAGCAGATGAATCAGAGAGCAGACAGAAAGAAGGTTATGAAAACAGAGAAGAAGATGCAACTTTTACAATCAGAACTAACCAGTGGTGTATATGGTAATGGCATTGTGTAATTTTATTGAGAACTGAGAAAATGCGCCATTTCGAAAGTACTTGATGCAAACAATAGCAAATGTTTTTGTAACATCTCCTGATCCCTAAAAAAGGCTTCTGCGTTTTGCAATTAAACTGGGTGAGGCTCCTTATGGAGTCTTCCTTAAATGAAGAGTTTAATTAGCAATAATCAAGCAATTAAGAATTCTTATCACTACTGCAGAATCTAACCATAGTTATTTGACAGTTGATGAAGGTGTGTAGCTATTGTAAATATGGACCTGAATAGGTTCAAAGTATTGTTATTTAAAAAAATAGAGGTGTGAAATTTCTGGTTAAAATGGCTAATTGTCAGCTGTGGAAGAGACAATTACATCAGTTATTTTGTTATAGAAGGAATTCTGATTATTATCACCCTGGTATAGAACGGCGTAGTGATGCTTCTGATGATTAAGAACCTATTAGTCCCACTATTGACAATACCGTTTTCTTTGGAATCAGTTGATACTGTACAGAACTCCAGTGACCATAGTTATTCTCAATGAGTTCATAATTGTTTTCTCATTGAATGAATTGATGCCTATGATACCATAGAGAACTCCAGTTATCATTGTTATGCTCAACAAGTATATAATCATTCTGAATGATTTTTAATAATTTTGCAATGTGTTCTATTTTATGTATTGTTTTAAGTGGAAGGGATGTCACATCTATGTTATGTGGGGTTTTGTTTTCCACATGCTCAATAATTTAGACTGATTTTGACTTTATGTTTTGTGTAATCCATATATAAAGTTATATGAGGTGACAAAACCACAATAACTACATAATTACATGAATTGATAGCAACATTGCATACAAAATACAGTTCTGTATAATCATGACAACATGTTTAATAATGAAGAAACTTACATTGTTAATGGCATCCAGTGATGCACCAGACTTTATTAACACATCAACTACATGATTGTTGCCATAGTAAGCAGCTTTGTGAAGGGGAGTATCATTGATCTACATAAAGTAGGCATCAATATTATGAGCAATTCACTTTATAATATATACCTACAACTAATGGTACATAGGACAAGTGATCTACATGACTTGCCATGATCCAGTCTTGTGATCTATACTGGAAGCTCATGAGGACAATGTACAACTGTACCACAATTTAATTGTTTTGCTATATAGACTTTGACAAGGAAGAAAATGTCTGTATAAGGCTTAGAGCCATTGTGATCACTTAATAAGGCTCTGAACTAAAGACAGAGGTCATCCAATACAAGTTTGTTGTTAATTGTAAGTTTACTAGTATAACAGACTAATCTAAACAATCAACAGTCAGTACTTAGTTGCTTTACAATAATATTGATAGTTTTAATTGATATACATATGACTAAATGAAGAGGTCAAAGGTACACAAAGATCTGTGCATGGTTATTTGAGACATTGTCATAAATGTTCTTTCATAATTTGGGACATTGTTTGTTTGTGATATTTGACATAACTGTGTTAATTCATCTAATTAATATTATAGTTATTATGTAAAACATAAATAAAATACAATGTTCAAAATGATTGTCGAATCATGTGATATCACACTGCGAGTAAATAGAGCATTAGTTTAATAAACAAACACAATGTAACAAAGAAAGTTCAGTCATAATATCATTGTTAAGAATTAAGATTTAAAGGTAAGGTTGTGGTTATATCTTAACCATAAGTGTTAGGAACAGTCACAGGTGTCATCATTAGATAAAACTCATTATTATAATGAATGGTTCAGTGCACAATGTCAACTCCATAATGTACATTACCATAATGTAAACTGTCATATCCTGTAACCAGTACTAGTATCCTATGAAGATATTATGGTTGTTGTCCAGTAATAATGAGATAATTATAATAATAGCTAAGACTAATGTGATATCAGTGGAACACATGAACAGGTAATAGATACTCTCATGGTGTATTATTATAAAGAAAACATTCTATATAAAGCCCTCCAGTAGATTTCTGTGTGAGTAGAATCAACGAGACACAATCTAAAGTAATCTTGTACAGTAACATAACAGTTATTCTAGTAACAGAAACAATGCATATAATTAAAGGTGAACATAATAAAACAAAGCTTCTAGATATTAGTCTATGTATGACCAGTAGTTCCTAATGAATGATATACTACCATGGTTATTGTCATCAAATAAACTTGACTATCAAGGTCAAATACATCAACTACATTCTAAGTCTACCAAGTGTCATTGTCAGATAAATGAGTTTCCTTAATTCACGAATTTGAGATTTCTATATTCTATAACCTGTTAATATTACAACATTAATAGTAAATCATATCAATTGTGAGTAGTAAAGAAATATATATAGTTAGAACAGACTAACAAACAGGATTTCTTGTCAGTAACAAAGACCAACTAGTACTTAAAATAATAACATACTTGTCCATGACCAGTCAACACAGACTACTTAAAATCTCAAATGTATACTGTACATGTTTAATGAATTGACATTTTACTATAAATAAATACATTGAACAACTTGTTGTCAGAATTTTAACACCATATAAAAGTAAGTTATTAAAATTCATGCATTTAAAGTCATAGATGAGATTACATTCCACTACACATTAAAATATAAGTAATATGATATAATTAACATAAATTTTAAAAAGGTGTAGACTGTTGATTCTGTTTGTTAGTTGATTTTTTACTTGTTGATAATAATAATAATAAAATTTATCAAACAATGTAATGTTAGTGGAAGCTCAGTTTAGAGAAAAATGTCCACAATTTACTTTAAAAAAAGCAATTTTTATCACACATGCTTGCTTGTACTTGGTCAGAGATGATAATGTGGGTAAATTCATATTACAATGAACTTAACTAATTAAATTATGATCAAGCACCAAATTTAGCAAAGACAGCTCCTCAATAGATCAAGGCAATGGCAGAGGAGTTAGATGTAAAGAAAAGCGCTCATTGTCGTGTTATGTTTAGGCGATAAACAGGTGTTAGTACGTCGTTAATGCAAACGGAAGCTCATGTTCTTTGTAAGCTGTCTTTATTTGCAGTCTCTACCAGTGCTACTCAGTTCAACTGACCTGTTATTTCTGCTATTCATCTTGTTATAAGACCAGTACTTATCAGTGCTACTGTACCTACTCATTTTTCCCATTGCTCAGCTGTCTCACTATTGCTCTAGTGACCTTCTTGGACCAGTACTTCTCAGTGCTATTTGCTGTTTGCATTCATTTTTTTACTTAACAGAATTTCAGTACTTTGTACTACTTTCATAGGTGAGCCATTTTTCATAAATCATATATTAAAAGTTTCTACTTGAGGAGATATTTATATGCAACATTTACTTTAACATCCTTGTAATTTGTAAATTCGAAATATTCATTAAATTAGAATAACAGTATAGATAGGCTAACCTGCAATATTGTATGAAAATTCCAGTAGGTGGACCCAGATTGTCACCGGTTCATTTTTTATGGCCTGTCGGACTGTTTTTTTTACCGGACTAATTTTATCATGACATCCAATAACTGGATCCGTTATTTTGTAGCTATGGGTCCAGCAAACCAAGCACGCCACAAAAACGTAAAAACCACACCCACTTCAATCATGGCCACTATTTTTTCAGGGCAAGATTATGAAGGTCACATATGCAGCATGTCCTGAGCTCATAATGGTTGATGCCACATATAAGTTGAATGAACTTGGGATGCCACTTTATTTGATTCTTATTGTGGATGGTAATGGCCAAAGTGAGATAGTAGGACTTTATCTTACATCACTGGAAACAAGAGAAGCTATTTCTGAGATGGTAAGATGGTTCAAAATCCCCAATCCTCCTTGGAAAAGTACAAGAGTAATCTTGACTGAGAAAGATTTTTTTCAATGAGCAGAACTACTACTTTGTCTTTTTCACACATTACAAAGCTTCAGATGAGAAATCACATGTGAAAAGATGGGTTTATGGTTGCAATTCATTTATCATTAAGATTTTTATTGAGGTGGATTTTTGAGGCACGGTTTCGATTGCCGCACCAATAGCTATGAAATAACCTGTCCGGTCACCAGACCCTTAGGGACTGCCTATACATTAAGCACCAAGAGTCTATTGTTAACCGATTATACGCTAAATTCTATTTAAAAACGAATGCAAGTGACTAGAAAATTTATTTCAAGAAAATGACCTTTTTGGATTAACCTCCAAAGAATGAGTGGTACCAAAGGAACTAGGCAGAATCAGAATAGGAAATCATTGTTCAGAAGGAAGATGGATTCTACAAATAGATATCTATATCTTGAAAGTTGGCTGTAGACATTACTACGACAGAGATATAATAACGCAAGTAAAGCACTTTTTTGTATGCCAAGCTAAAGCAAGTGGTAAACAACTGAAGGCATTGCTATGTCTTCTCAAAGCCAGTAACACTAACTAACGTACGTTTTTGAATTATAAAGTATTACTAAGTAGTATGTATACGTTAAAGTTCTTGTGTTTCTGCTCATACAATAGTGACAATTGCTCGTGATTGTTGTAGCCATTGGCAATTTTTGGCATGAGAGTAAAGCACATTTTCATACACCAAGCTAAAGCAAGTGGATCGCTGAATCTGAAGCTATACAAACTACTGAAGGCATTGCTATGTCTTTTTAAAGCCAGTAACACTCAAAGTAAGGTAAGTTTTTGAACTATAGAGTATTATTACTAAGCAGTATGTATACGTTAAAGTTCTTACTGTTTCTGCTCATACAATAGTGACAACTGCTCGTATATGGTTGTAGCCATCGGAAATTTTTATTTTTTATGATAGGTTTAGTATATACTACAATGTGATTATAGGAAACTGTATATGATCAGTGATACACAGTGGACTGATGTATATATTACATACAGATTTTATGAGATATGAGATATTGTATGAATAGATACTCATAGACGAAAGGTATATTTATATTGCACAAATATTACTGGTATTATTTTGTGTGCCACCTTAGGAAGCAATCTTTAGCATCACCAGTGTAAAAAAGCCAAACATTACACTCTCTATAATACCAGCAAGTGACGAACTATCAACAACAGTGTGGTGAACTGCATTGTGGTAAGAGTATTGACCTATTTTCAACTTGTTGTTGTCATTTCTTATTTACATAGGAAAATGATGAAGAGATAGTTGATGAATAGGTCTTCAATTGTTACCACATCTTAGTCAACTACAATAGTTACCTATACTCCTTTTTAGCTGAACATGAAACTTTTTTTATGTTTTAAATGTTGCTGGTTGTGATAGTGTTTGTATAAAATGTATGTACTCATGATAGTAACATTGAACAAAACAAAGACTATATATTACTTGTGTGATTTGATTTTACAACTGTAATAGCCACAGAGCTGATCCCCACTGTCCTCTTCACCCATGTACTTGTTATACAATGTAATATTTTGTGGACAAAGGATTGGAAAAGAGTTGTATCTACTTGTCATTGAATTGAAGTACAGTACCTATAGCAGATTGTTGTGTGTTTAATGACATCACATTCATGATGTTTCTATCAAGCCAAGCTGTAGCAGAAACATATTCTTTTTGTGGAGTCATGAGTCTCCCATATGAATAAGGTAAAATGTATTAAAGGCTTATCAATATAATTGTACTTGTTAGATAGACACAATATGCAAAGTAAATATTCTAGTACTGTAATGTACTTTACTGTACTTTCAAGTGTAAGCCATTAATGCTTGAGATGAATATAACTGTACTGTTGTTGTAAGCAAAATTGAAACTATTTGAGCTATTTGTCTTAATACCTGTTAGTTATTTTATTGTCTTCAATGTACGTGGAAATCTAGTGCAATCCTTACAATCCCTTTGATTCAAGATCTAGCAATTTAAGACATATGAAAAATTGTCAAAAAAATGTGGTGAAAGTTGGTTTGCAAATGATGTAAGTGTCTTTACTACTCTCACTCCAAAGTCAACCTCTTAAGTACCTTTTTTCAAGAGTAGATCTCAAACTTTTAGAAATATCCATTATGTCTATCTCCAAGTACTTATATTTTGAAACCTCTTTATGTTGGCTTTATTAGGATATATTTTTAGACATGACCTACTCTGAAAAAAATTGATCATTGGCTCATCGACAGCAACCTCACAATGTGGATCATATACATCAGAAAATCTCTGAGAAAGATGATCAATTACTGGCTGAACTTTATCAGAACAATTGTGACCTGGTTGTCATCAAGGTACAAGTGTATTATTGTTGACAAAGTGAAGATATCTTTAAAAAGGTAACGGGAGATGCGATTTGCTATTGGTAAATAGTGGAAGACTGCTTCTCTCTTTCAATAATCTTACTAATACACTTTACCTGGTTCTCAAAGTCATAAAAACAATTATAGAAAAACTAAGATTACCAACTTGGTTCAAAATTGCGTTTGTATAAAATGCAATTGTTTTATTCCAAAATAAATATTTATATGTTTATTATCTACTTGTCCCAGTTTCCATTGACCACAGATCATGTAATAATTTGAGCAGCTCATATATTGATAGGCTGATTTTGTAACCTTTTCAATTATGTATGTAACTAAGAAATCTTGTGTAATCAGTATTAAATACAGGCAAGTTGTCACAGTGATGATGGGGATGTATACAAAGCATCTATTTTGTCATATCTAAGTTTAATCTTGGGAAAGAATCAAACCCTACCTATGAGGAGTGAGTGGCACTGTTATTTCAGGCTAATGATGTAGCAGAGGACAAGAGTCCCTTAGTATCTAAGCATTGTGGGTTCTGAGAACTATATTCTCTTACAAGATTTGTTACTACCCTGTAAATCTAGTGACTGTTTTAAAGTTTGGCATACCTCACGTGTCACAGACAAGTTGGGCACAATGACATAACACACGGCTAAACTGCTTGAAGAGAAAAAAACCCAAACCCAAGTTTTATGGACCTGTATCCTTCACTTTTCAAACTACCCTTTAAACTGAGCTAGAGAGATTGGTATGTTCAGACATAATTGAGCTATAAATTATAGTGAGTGGACAGTCCCTATTGTAACTGTTCTGAAATGAGATGGAAAACTATGCCTGTGTGTTGATTATAATGTAATGATTAACCCAATATTCATTACTGAAACCAAACGAGATTAAAAAAAGTAAATTATTTGTTTTGGACCCTCCCTGGATTATCAGGAGCTATTTCTTTATCAACAGTACCAAAACTTAGTAATTATTAATACACATCAGGCCCTGTATCATTACACTCAGTTGCCACTTGGAGTGGTGTTGACACCTGCACTATTTCAGAAGGAGTACCACTAACAATTTCTTACATAATGATTTTAACTAACAACACTAACGACAACGCCTTTTTAACGAAGTGATTGCGTGGGCCGGATCGCGCGATGAAGAAATCTAATTATCCCTCAAGGCAAAAGTAACTGTTATTTGAAGAACATGCTTTGGAGAAGTTATAACGTGTTGAAATAAAGTTTTAACCAGTTTCTAACTCTCAATTAAAACTTTAAGGATATCAGTACAGTGGAATAACAACGAGCGCTGCTATTATACTTAGCTACACGTAGCTCAGACATGTATTTGTGTACTATTTGTCTGTTTCTTTTTATTGAGTTGACTCGTTTTGCCTAAGTAATAAGTAGTAGGAACAATCAAGTACGATATAGGTTGTCTGTATATTGTAGTATGAATACGAGTGGTTATATACGCAATTCATTTGATTATTTAACTGTTGAAGAGTAGTAAAATTTAAAAAAAAATTCAAATGTGTTTAGTTTCTTATGATATGTAATTTAGCATATCAAGTAAATATGGTAATAGTTGTGGTATAGTAGTACCAATGGATCCAATGTCATCATGAGAACAGCTAGTTAGTTATAAAAATAAAAGTTGATGTTCTTTACTTTCATTTCCCCAAGATCACCATTAGCAAGATTGTTGCGTCTGTTAATTGTATCAACATGCCTTTTATGAAGTTACTAATTTGTTTGAGGTTAGTATACTTCAGTATTCTGTCATATAACAAGCAACATTTCAAGGTTGTAGAGTGTATACGAAAATCATTTTAAGCATATAAAAGGATTGATATTTGGAGTATAATATTCACATTATATACTACAAACAATAGCCAGATATTTCATAAGCTTTTAATGTAAAGTCATCTTTCCTGTTGGTTGATTAAAGTAATTGCCTTTGCTAACTTATATGCTTAATTAGGTAAATTAGGTTGTGTAGATGATGTTGTTACCCTGGTGATAATAATTTAATTAAAAAAAAATTCAAATGTGTTTAGTTTCTTATGATGTGTGATTTAGCATATCAAGTAAATATGGTAATATCAATGAATCCAAAGTCATCATGAGAGCAGTTAGTTACAAAATAAAAAGCTGATGTTCTTTCCTTTAATTACCTAAGATCACCATTTGTAAGATTGTTTTGTTTGTTAATTGTATCATCATGCCTTTTATGAAGTCACAAATTTGTTTAATAAATTTTATGCATTACCTAGGCACGTCATTCTTGTCATCCTCCTCAAAAACACTGAATTCCTTGTCACTGCCAGGAAACATTGTCATATTCTTCCTCACTTATAAGCTGTAAATCATCTTCTCAAATAAAAAGTTATGTGTCATCCATTTCTATTCAAATTTTTTTTTTATTTTTATTATCAAGTAAATTACCATAAGCACATAAGTGTTGTTGTTTACCATGTGTGGGCGTTCAACAGTTCCAATAGTGGCTGTGCAAACTCGGTACAGAACGTTGGTTTTGAGTTAACAACAAGGTAGATTATTAATATCATGCTTTCTAATGCAAGTTATAGAGCCCAGCTTATGTCTATTGTGCCATTTGTCATTATAGTAACAACATTTTATGAGTCTATTTGTTTCAATCGTTGAAAAAGTGTTAATTTTTCACATTTTAAACTCCTCGTTTGTAGTTTGTAAATTCACAATGTTTGTTTCATTGGAATTATGGTATCCATAGACGAATTGGTACTATTGTATTAAAATTCAAATAGGCGAACCTGGCATAACTCATGTATGATTGGCTATCTTTTTGATTGTGTGTGTGAAGTAAGTAATCTTGTGTAATCTGTGTTTAGAACGAACAAGAGTTATAACATTGACAACGAGGATGTTTATGAAACCAATATTTGGTCATCTGACTACTTTAATCCCAGGGAACAGCCTGTCTTTACCTGTGAGATTCAAGTAACAGTTTTTTGAAACTAATAATGTAACAGAGGACAAGAAGGTCCCTGTGTTACTAAGCATAGTTGCTTCTAAGAACTATGTTCTCTTATAAGATTTGTTGCTGCCAGCTAAACCTAGTGACAAGTTTACTTGGGGAATCAGTCAATGCCTAATGATACCTTAGAGAACTCCACTAATCCTCAATAAGTTTGTAATCCTTATGAATGATTCATTGACATTAATAATGTTGTGATGTATCCTTTCTATTTTACATATTGATTTAAGTGGGGAGGGATATCACATATAAATTGTGGTTATTATGTGTGCTTTTAATAGAGTGTCTCATATATTGATAGACTGATTTTGTGTTTTTGATTTTGTGTGTTAACTAAAATATCTTGTGTAATCTATATTAAGAAACTAACAAGAGTTATGACAATTATAAGTATGCACTTCAGTGTTTCCATAATGTGCAGCTCGATGCAAAGGAATCAACTTCTAAAAGATATAGACAACACTAATAATACTATACAAAATAATACCTGTACATAGACTGTACTGGTGCACTATGTCACATTGTTGACAACTACTTGTCTTACAGTATAACTAATTGTTATAACCATGTAGGTATAGTGTGATGATATAAGTTTGATATTACTGATGTTATCATAGATGTGTATGTACCAAATATAGTTGATTATATAAGAAATACTGAACATGGAACATGACCTTTATTAGTTTTGATATAGTTTTTTTGTACTAGAAAGAAAAGCAAATTTAATACTTCATTTTATTTTAGTTCTAGTAACAACAAATGAACTAATACTCTATTAAAATGATTTCAATTCAAGGTAATTTTAAAACATACCTTTTATGTTGCCTACATGTAGCAGCTATTATGTAGTACTGCTAGGAGGTGTATCTGTAATAATATGAGACATTATGGAAATTATAATGCATAAAAGTGAAGTGCAAAGATAGTACTACAACAATTAATTTTTTAAACAGATTAGTTTTACTTAAAATCACATGAACTAGCATATTATTGTAATATATATTAATAACATACTCGAGTCTTTGACAAGATATTGACAAATTTCATTGGCAAGTGATTTATTTTGTAGAGGACCACCTATGACATCAATGATATTATCCCAAGTTGCTGGAGTAGGCTCATTATCCAACCAATTTTGTGCAATTTTTGACATCTTCACTTGGTCAGAGGAAGTAAAATGACACTACCCCTCAATAGTGTTAGGGTCAACTCCTAGTAGATCTATTATCTCTTGCCACTTTGCATTTACAGAAGAATGAAGCCTGAGGAGTTTATGCTTCTCTGGTTTGTTGTCTGTGAAATTATTAATAAAACAAAAGGAGCAAACATAATTAATAGCAACATACAGTAAGAACATATTGTTAATAATCTCTTAGTAAAAGAGGTAACAGTTGATAAGGTGCTATATAGCTACATGAAGGCATGGCTGTATATTGATATTTTGTCACATTGTTTATATTTTTCAGCAAAGGACTCTTTAAAAGATGGTTGGTTTTTATTTCAATATTTAAATAATGGTTATCTAAATAAATTACTGTTTCTCATATTTTCATCAGGACAAATGACATGTTTGCATTCACAACAATTTCATAATTGCCTCTTGACAGGTGGTATAATATTTTACATGTAAATGCAGTTTTAGGTATGCAGGTAAGTTAATGCAAACATTCCTTAAGCTTCAGCAGAATGTTTGCACACAAAAGTTTAAGTAAGTAAATACTAACTTTGTAATTGTAGTTTCTCTACAGCCACACCCTGTGCAATCCAAGGTAATTGTCGTAAATGATCAATATCTGCTATTAGTTGAGGATTTCTACAGCAAGTAAGTATCTTCTTCTTGTCATCCGGACAACAAAGATGATTGGAAGAAGAACATATTGAGCAATAGAAATATTCCTGAGGTGATGAAAGAATTCGCTTATACTGAAACTTTTTAACAATATCTCCAATGCCTTCGACAACAGCATTTCGAACAGCTGAGCAATTTTCTGAAGCGCCACTGTAGTAGATATCTACAGAGTAGATAGCATCAACAAGCAAAACTCCTCCTCCTAAATCAAGACACAATAACTAGATAGCATTAAGATATTTTAGTAGTTCCTCTGAAGGCTCATCAGATGTTGGAGGTCGATAAAGATCAAAAGTTGGTGACTTTTGTCGCTTAACAAGATTAACAGCTAGAGCAGGAAAGATTCCTTGAGGTACAGGCTTCATATCCCAAGTTAAAACAAGAACATCTGTAACTTTTGTAAAGGAGCTTGTTACATTCTCCAAGTTAGAAGTAGTAGGTAAAACAAAGGGTAAAAAGAACTTCCCTTTCTCTGGTAAAGGAGCAATAATGAAGATATCCTCCATTAACTTCAAGAAGTCATCTGCAGTAAAATCAAGTGAGAAACCATCAAGGAGGCAATCTAGTAGCTCATGTATAAAAATACCTCCAACTTTGAGTTGGAGATGAGCATTGCTTGGAACAACTATATTCATTTTTTCCAAGTATGTCACAGCATCAGCAAAAGAAATACTGATTACTTCTGAAAGCTTATTAAAAAGGGGCTGAGGATAGAGGAAAACCACATTGGGCAATACAGCTGGAAAATACGAAAAAATGGTTAAATAGTGATAGTAAAGTAATGAAGCTTCAATGTCTTTCCGATCCATCTCAAGAGTCAACCCTATTCTTAAGCATTCTCTTTTATTGACAACCATCGACTTGGTAATTTTCTGAACATCCTCTAATTCGAGCTTAAACAAGAACCATCATGCTGGAATTTCTGCCTCAATGTAAGATCAGGACACAATTGTACAAATTCTCTCTGCAATTTTCACTTCAGGCTCAATTCTGGCTGTTGTGTTGAAAGGAAATATTATCTCCTTTTTAGCTTCACAGAAATTCACATCCACTCCTCTGGATTGACTTAAGGTAGACCACAAATGAACATTCTTTTCTTCCAATGACTCGCCCACACATTCCGTTATTTTTTTAAAAAACGTCCCAAAAACAAGAGGGAAAGGCTCTGGATGTGAAAACGTAACTTAAAATTTGCGCATATCAGGCTGATCTATGGATGCTAGTGAACGATAAGTATTAGGAACAATCAAGTACGATATAGGTTGTCTATATATTGTAGTATGAATATGAGTGGTTATATACG
Organism: Xestospongia muta; assembly: GCA_963693285.1. Taxonomy (NCBI): domain Eukaryota; kingdom Metazoa; phylum Porifera; class Demospongiae; order Haplosclerida; family Petrosiidae; genus Xestospongia; species Xestospongia muta. Next base: position 18,612,807 of record OY848918.1, read on the forward strand.
CAATTCATTTGATTATTTAACTGTTGAAGAGTAGTACAATTTAAAAAAAATTCAAATGTGTTTAGTTTCTTATGATATGTAATTTAGCATATCAAGTAAATATGGTAATAGTTGTGGTATAGTAGTACCAATGGATCCAAAGTCATCATAAAAACAGCTAGTAATCACTAGTATGTAGCATAGTAAATGGTTTATACTAACCATATCAATAGTAACTAGATTAGCTCCATTTTTATTAAAAAATGTAGCACTTCAGTGTTTCCATAATGTGCAGCTCGATGCAAAGGAATCAACTTCTAAAAGATATAGACAACACTAATAATACTATACAAAATAATACATGTACATAGACTGTACTGGTGCACTATGTCACATTGTTGACAACTACTTGTCTTACAGTATAACTAATTGTTATAACCATGTAGGTATAGTGTGATGATATAAGTTTGATATTACTGATGTTATCATAGATGTATATGTACCAAATATAGTTGATTATATAAGAAATACTGAACATGGAACATGACCTTTATTAGTTTTGATATAGTTTTTTTGTACTAGAACGAAAAGCAAATTTAATACTTCATTTTATTTTAGTTCTAGTAACAACAAATGAACTAATACTCTATTGAAATTATTTCAATTGAAGGTAATAGAACTAGTAATGAATATTCATTTAAATTTCTGTGGTGCTTTATAGTAGGTTGTCATTTGAGTATATATTGATATCATCTTGTAACAATGTGGTCCTGTAGCAGTGCAGTATAATTGTCCTGTACTGTTGCAGTTGTACAGTCTACTTGGCATAATCCAGTTTATGAGTTCTTCTATACAGAAAAACTCATATAAAACCTATAGTTCAATTGTCTTCTTAATTATACATCCTCTACCTAAACTGTAGTAAATTGTTGACCTAGTCTGGATGGTTCTAATTGCTGGTTATGTAATAGACCACATCAGTATAGGGTGATTGTGTAATGGAGTATGTCAGAAAAACATAATATAAATCTACGCCAAAAATGCTAACCACTAGGCCATCATATACTACACATTTGAAGTTTGGGTCTAATGTACTTACAAGACAGTACATATACAGTATATATACAGAGGTACATAAACTCATATCAGGTTTAGACATAGTGACATTTAAAATTTTCAGCAATGCATAAAAAAAACTAAAATCAAAAAGTCAGTAATAAATAGTTTTTTTTTGTATAGTCTGTGTAGATTATCTCAAAATAATTATGTATGAATTTGTTTACTCAGAGCCTATTTGATAGATAATACTAAATTTTATTCTTGAAAGGTTCAAAATAGTGTAAGTACTCCTAAATATGCACTAGTGACATTATATCAAGCTAATATTTTATTTCACTAAGTCCAGTTTTCTATAAACTATCTTAATAATACAGCATTGACAAGTGGTCATTTTGTTACTTTAGGTATATTCATATTACAATAGCGAAACCCCCTTCATGTAATCAATGCTTAATATTGATTACATGTAGTCATTGCCATTGTTTGACAAGTGTTCATGAACTATTTAGAGTATTCATGAACCATTATGAGGATACAATGTTCATTATGAATATATCACTAGATACACCCTTCAATGATAGTGAGATGTCAGTTATGGTTGTGACTGATATGTGGAACATGGACTAAATATATTATAATCTCCCTCCTGAGGCTGTCATGTCCTTATATAATGAGCTTTAATTCCCTTGTGTTATCATATAAGCACTTAATGCCAGACTATAACTATAAATGAGATACTGAGCTTGTAATACAACAGACCAATCCATTATTAGCGATTTATTTTTTATATAAATCGGTAAAGTTATTTATAGTATACTTATATTACATGTATAAACATTTAAATGGATACACAACACTCATTGAAAACACTACCACAATGTCTAATATAACAACTTCATGTTTAACTAAACAATACTAATTATGAGATAATGAGAATGTAGAGTATATAACACAAGTATTCTATTCCAGTAAACATTAAATCAACAAGTACTGTCAATACAAGCACTAACAGATCATGTATATGTACATTCCTATATTCAATAGGAATTCTTGTATCATTGAAATAATTTTACAATATTTTTTTAGTTAAAAGATTCGTTTAAACTGAAACCTTAACTCAGTTAACTCAGACACCCAGTCACAGGTAATACTTACAGTTAACTTGTATAAGATGTAACCAAATAGACAAATTCTCTTCTACACTATTTAGTAATACCTATATAATTGTTTGACCTTTCATTACTATTAGTGTAACAATTCCCTTTTACATGTACTAACATATCATGTACAAGAGCAGACAGACAGTCTAGATTATAACAAACCTACAATAGTTTAGTGACACATATTACCTTGTAACAATACAATATGAACATTATAAAATGCTTACAGTATTAGGAGAGCTTCTATTGACATTTATATTTCAATAAACACATGTTAATATGTAATACCTCAAAATTGTTGGATTACCTCAAACTTTATGTTCTTAACTTAGTAATAAGTCAAAAGTTATTGACCCTGGACAAGGAGATTTGAAGTTAGTATACTTTATGCAATATACTGCAATAAAATAGGCAATACTTAAAGGTTATACAGCGTATGTGAATGATTTGGACAATGTTAAAGTCAATATATTTCCTTGTTGGCTCTTAAGGCATTGCTGTTGTATATACAGTAAAGCTTTTGAGAAGAAATAGTTTTGCAAAATTTGCAAATCTAAAGGATTTTTTTTTAAATCCCAGTTATTATATAAATGTGGTATGTGCATAGCAATTCATTATGATGACTGAAATACCAATGAAATTTTTGGCAAATGAAGAATATTTCATCAAATTCACCATTTCATATATGTTGCAAGAATTTCTCTAATGCTACATTATTGTGTATGCTAATTTTAGTGACTACTATAATAATATGTAAATGTGACCAGATTTGCAAAAAAGGGACCACTCCTGTCAAAATATTCGTGACCTGATTTGTGAAAAAAACACTGTTAAAACATATAAAAAAAACAGTTTTGCATGCACATGGAATAGTTATGGATATATAGCAACTGCATGTATACAAAACTGTTGATTTGATATGTTTTAACAGTTGATTTTTTCACGAATCAGGTCACAAATGTTTTGACATAAGTGTTTCTCAAATTAAATGTTGGAATACAACAAACCTAAGGGCACTCTATAAAATAGATCATAAATAGCAATCCAAACAACATGTTGATATAATCATAATCAATGCTTCTGATAAGTATTTAACAAACTATATTTATCAGAGCTTTGTCAGCATTTTGGTAGATGGTAAATATATGAGGCAGTGAGTGAATAAATGTGTGCATGAAATAAAATCTTAAAATTAATCCAAAAATGCATTTTATAAATGCCACATTAAAAGCAAATTCATATAATTGATGTTTTCAAAAGATGTGTTATATGATAGATATATAAACTGGCTCTGTTAGAATTATTCAGTAACATTGTTATTAGATCAACAAATGTACACATCATGTCAGTAATATTAACACTTTATTATTATCAGGAGATGACACAGAAAAGGAAACAAACTCCTACACTATTGATTAAAATCACACAAAAATTTGTGATATTAACTCTAGACCATCCCATACATTATACCTTAACCAACATCATACTATAACGATGATACAGTGTGTAGTGATATGATATTTAATGGATCTTAGACTTATTTATAAAAACTCACTGTTTATGAAAAATAGGCTTTACTGTTGAGATATATACTTAAATATTGAGAGCTAGTAATTTACCCAGTCTGGATTATGATAGTTTACATCAGCACCTTGTTCAATAGTAGATTTGACTTTTTCAAAGTTTCCAGTAAGTGCTGCCCTACACAGTTGTTTATTCTAATATGAAGACAAACATGTATTATTTCTTTTTGATATATAGTGAGTATACAGAACAGCCCTTATAACTAAAAACTATTTTTCAGAAAACGTGAGTTCAGTTTTATTATCACAGTAAAATAATTATAGATTTAATAACATTGTCATAGAAAAGTTATAGACATACTAGTTGTCTTCGAGACATCTTTTAAGTGTACTTCTTTTAGCTGGCCAATGCCTCTTTTTTCAAGGCTATAGATACTAGTAATACTGGAAATTAATCAAATAGCTAAAAAATCATGAATACTATATTGAAATAAGGGAACTCTATTATAACTGATTCAACTAGTATCAAGTTATGGTACGTAAGTGTATATATATATTGCATGTCAAACAATACATGATTTCATGAAAACTGAAAGTAAACATCATGCTGTTGTTATTGCTATTGGATTGACTGCTTATGTAAATGATCATGTCTATAATGTATTAGTAATCAAAACAGACCAGGTAAAAGAAAAAATATGTCACATATATTTATAATTTGTAAAGCAGATGTCAACATATTTGTTACATATAAATATTTTCTCAAAAAGTCACACTTTCTAAGAAGTATATCAACACATTTTTTACATAATGTACATATACAGTACGTATATGTATAGTTTGAAATTGTCTTTTGATCACATAAATATACAGCTAGTACTGACAAGGAGCTAACACATGAAAACTCTAATATTGAAGCATTGACTATAATATAACAGTATGTGCTTAGCTAAGCTGATGATAACCAAATCCATTACTTGTTTAGTTAATCTGTCTACTACTTTAATTCTTTGTTAGTATCATAATGACCTTGTTGGCCTACTCCATTTATGATTACTCTATTTATTTTTGCTTGCTTAAAGCAATTTTTTACATTTCACCTTCTATTAATTATTAAATGTAATCAATAATAGTATCAGCGGAATTGTTAACAGTATTCATTATAATTAGCTACACTGTCACCTAATGAATGTCAGTGAAAATTAATTAACAAGTCATGTTATCAAGTTTGATTACACTATCTATATATCCATAAATGTTATATTATTCTCTTTATCATCAATCCATTATAATTGTTTTATTAACAGGAAGTCACAATGTACTAGTGATACTACTGATCCTAAGAAAGTGCTAGTTCCTTTGAGATACATACAATTTACAAAGGTATTGTAATCCTTTTATCTACTTCATATATCTATGTGTGTATTGATACCATTTAGTTTATGTTAATTAGTTACCATAATTATGAAAATTGTACCTAATTTGCAAACAAATTTTGAACAAACACTTCTGTAGAATTTGGTTATTACATATCTGTTCTATCCAGGAAAACTACGTAATCATAAAGATCAATCATTAAGCTTTATACCTACTAAATTGTAATAACGTTCTGTTCAAGATGGCTGCGTAGCAATGATTTATACACAAGTGCAAGTTTGAAATTTGATTGCGTGTAAGATCGCATTTTTGTATTTAATGGTACATTTTTATAAACATTCATTTATTCTTTATTCATCTTTTGTCCATTTATCTGCTGTTAATCCATTTATCTATCTGTTTATCTATTAGGTCCAATTTAAAGTTAACTCAAGATACAATTCATGACATAATGAAGTACTCAATGTGACATTATGTATAATGACCTGTTCAATTAGTGATCAATACATACTTAAGTTATGATAAACTGGACTTTTTAAAATACATAAGAACCTACATGTACTTACAATACATTTATATATTTATGTGTTCATTTAAAAAATAGTAATAAAACAAAGTACATATATTATATGTAACATACATTATAATGACCAGTGTTCATATTGAAATCATAAGATTGATTTTTTGACAATTAAGAATTTATCCTTGCCCTTAGTCTTGTGGTTTGCCATTTCTACTTTCAGATAGAATCTCATGAACTTTGGGATGTCTTTTGATTAGCTTGTCCTGATACAAAAGAATTAGCTTGAAGTTCTTTGAATTGGCAATGAGATGAATTAAACTATCTATTGTTATTGTCCCAAGATTAGATATCATTCATAGAAATTAGTTCAATAACATTATTAGGAACAACTGTAAGTACTAGACTAAGGTAGATGAGTATAAAATTGTGTAATTTCATTTGTAAAACAATCAAAAGATCTGTTTACATAGTATAGTTTTATCACAGCTCACAATAGATGGGTTATCTGCTTGTAAAGTTAATGGTACACTTGAGTGTATAGGCTAGTTATCAACTTTGGTAACTTGACATGCAGACTGTGTAAAGTAGTTGTAAATAGACTAAAGTACAACCTTTATATACAAATGGTGTTAATATCACATAAACAAATCAGTATACTTATAGTGCACTCCTAGTGCTCACTAATATACACTTAACTTGCATACTTGAACATATGAACTATTTCTAGAATTTCTATTTACTTGGTAAGAGCTGTTTTAAAACAAATTTCAATTTCAATAAAAGGTAAAAACTAAGTGACAAATTATCATTTGAGCTCTAAATTTTATTATTATGATTGCCGCTTTTCATACTTTTTCATACCATCTTGCATGCTCTTCTTTGTAAATTCTTTTCACTTCTGATAACAGCATTTTAGAGCAGGTACAATGATATTTGTCTGAAATCAGAAAATCATTTAACCAAACCACCTTTCATTGTATAATATTGACATTATATTTGCAATTTGGTGAAATATGAAGTTTATCCAACATGATGCCATGAACTTTAAGATATTATACAGATATTGAGCTATAATTACAGGAGTTACTTCTATTTTTTATAATTACAACATTTAACAAATCAAGTAACCTTTTCTCAGTTTATTTTAATTGATGTTTAATTGGATAATTATAGTAAGTCATTAAAAACAACATTCTAAGTACATATTAAGTATTATAATACATATTTAATATTGTTAGATGACTAACTGAGAGTTAACTGTTTATTTACTCTCTAGCACTTTTTAGTTCCACTTTATGAGCTTTCAACATTAGTCTAAATTTAGATAAATATTACTTAATTTGCACTGAGTACCATGATGTATGGTTCAGATTGTGGTTATAGGAATTTATGATATTAGCACTTCTACATCATGATAGAGTATCATGTGTTTCAGCTGACTTAGTTGAAACAATAGGCAGGGTCATAACAATGTTGGGAGATTTACGTGGAATACAGATTGTTATAGTGATCTTTCTGAAGCTTTGATTGAAAATGATAAAAAAATTAATTTGTTTACTTACAAGTTTGAAATTAACGTTTAATTCGAGTACTTACTATGTTAATTATAATGTGAGAATTATTATTTGAGTAGCCACTGTGACATGTGTGCACATTATTGATACTGCAATTAACATCACCAAATGCATTGACATCCAATGATGTCAGTAGTCATTGAAATTTTTAATACAATTGTGGGAAATTATGTTTACTTTGTTATCTTGTTATAGAATAAAAACATTAAAGTGTGGATAAATATAGAGTAATCTACATACTATTAATGAACAACAACAGCTATTAAAAAATAAAACGTTCTTTTTCTTTTGACAAAAATATTTTTAGATTGTCAGATATTGGACTAAATTGGTTCTATTTCATTTCTTTATTTTTCCTTAACATGTGATGGCCATTTAATTTAGATTTTTTATAATTTTTGCTACTATTTGATCAAAGTCTACCTATTTTAATTTCTTTGTCAACTTTGTCAATAAAATTTGACTGATTTATTAAAAATAATTATTTAGTTTTCCAAAATGTTCCACATTGTAGAAATTAGGTAATTGGATAATTACTAGCATATATATATATATATATATATATATATATATATATATATATAGTAAAAAAATTAGTTTTTACATTAGTTATCAAAATCATCGTCATGAAAGGCAAGGAATACAGTGTTAAATTTTACTAATGAAACAAGTTTGAACAGGTGAATCAACTACATACTTTTATTTATGACAGCTTTATTGTCATATAAGTGATATTTAAGCTCTGAAAAAGTCATGTTCACAAAAAATTGTTGAAAAATATGAACAGTACGTACCAGAATTTAAAAAAAACAATGTATCTGAAGACACATTTGATGGGAAATAATGGAAAGAATTCTTATCTATCTAGGAGGTCTTTTCCACTAATTACCCTATAACTGTTCCTTTTGTGTGAACATTGATTTGTTTCAACCATTCAAACATTCACAAAAAACTTGTTGTTTTTATCAGGCAACATTTAATCTTTCTTGTTTCTAAGGGTATATACTTCACAGAAAATGACATTTCCTTAGCTATAAATGCTGTACTACTTTAATCACTGTCTCTGCCAATCTCTTTAGATTTGTTGTCTAATCATTTCTAGCTATTAGAATGTCATTGACTTAAATGAACAATACCAATTCACACAACAAATGATTTGAAAAGATTTTATTAGTATTTGTGAAGGTTCTAGCTATGACATTAAACTATGCTACACTAAATACAGCACTATTAATAATTCTGAAGAATTGATAGATCAACAGAACTCATCCATTGAGAAATGACAAAAATATTTTGTATTAAATGACATTAATAACTGATCTTATAGTTAGCTAATACGTACATTGCTGTGTGTTCATTCTCCACTTTGACAACTACAACACAATCACTAGTACTGAATATAAAAAAATTCAAATCATACAGTTTCTAAATTGTTCCTCCTCTATAAAATCTTCATCAAATACTCTACTTTCATTCTGGCATATTCTCTCTTAAACCATCCTCTTCTCATACTTCTTGTCATAATGTACTTATCATGCTCTCTATGCACTTTTCTCATACATCTGTCTCATTACATTGCTTTGTTCCCTCTGCTTCTGATCTTTGGAATGGTCTTCAATTTTTCTTTAAATCATGTTCGTCAGCAGACTCCTTCAAAAGTAAATTATAAACATAATTTAGTATAATCTACTCAATGCTATCTTTATTTATTTCTATAGTATTTAATTATCATGATAATATAAGGTTTGATATCCTTAACATTACCTACTTGTTATTGGACAACTCTTTTTGTCAAAAAACAATCAGCATCGATCCACAGATAAATAACAGCACATTCAATTTCATGTTAATCCTTCATCTGCGTTATGTAAAAATGTTTGTTAAGGATGTGGTGCGTGACGAAATTAAGATTGAAATATTAACAAAGCTTCTATTTATAATAGAAGTCTAAAAATAGCTCCGTATGATTACCCACGAGGCGTTGTGGGCAAATACTGAGGGGGAGATAGTTGAGGTCGGTCAAGCCTTCGAACATTTCTTCATAAAAGTAGTCTTCATTTGTTCTTCATTCCCTTTCCTTTTTCACAGACGTAGTTTCAGTTTGGAGTAGAATAAATTGCATGCATGGAAGTTGGTTTGACTAAGAGTTAGTTGTCTATGATATTTGAGTTACTTTCAAAGTAGAATGTCATGGAAACAGCAGATAAGACTTTATGTGAGGGTCTGTGTTGAGCGTATTTGACTAAGCACATGTATATTGTCCTGTCTATGCCTTATACCTTGAAATGGTAATGTAATAAATAATATGAGTTATAAATTTAACAATACGATGTGTTTGAGTGTATGACTAACCTATAGCATCAATGTTCTTAAAGTTCTTAAATGTATGATATATCTTAAAACATGATGTATTCATAGATGAATATATAACATGTCACATTTGATGTTGGTTTGTTTTCTTTTACCAGATTATCTTCTACTACATACTTTTTGGAATCCCTTTTTACACCGAGGACTGGGAAATGATGTTAACTTAGTTAGACTGAAATATTATCTTGTAGTGTGGCAGGTACTAAGCGTATATATATATATATATATTGTTGACTGTATATTGATAGGGGCTTGTGCGATCTTCAGAAATCAATATGTTAGAGCGATAGCCAGGTTTAAATTCAACATGATGTACTCAATTATGAGAGTGGTGGTTAGCTAGTGATGAAAAAGAAAATCAATTTCCACCATTTTTTGAAAAATGAGTAAATCATTAGTGTATAACTAACTAATCCTTTTTGTCTACACCTCCCATGTAGGTATTGTAATGTAATGATTGGTGGCTTTAGGATGGTCTCAGGTTCCTCTTGGAAGGTATTAATTCATCTTTAAATCTTCACTTTAGAGTCACCATCACTACTAAAAAAGGTAGCCACAACTTTGTTATATATCCATTTAATTCCAACTATGCATCTGTCTTGGTATGTTATCATTTCACCTTTTTGTTTATTAATTTTTTCTTTTGGAACCATTCAGGTATTCCTTTTCTGTTTAGCCTAAATGTATGTTGCCAAATTAGTATCCTTTACTTTAAAGATCATTTGTTAGGGAAGTAATAACACAAGTTGACTAGTGTAAATCATCATCATTGTCATCTGATTTTTCAGTGTAAATGTAATGGTTCCACATGTAGCTATTCTGGCTTCAGTAAGTACTCAAGCCTTTGTTCCTTATTTGTGTGGCTTTGTGGAGAGGTACTAAGAAAAGATAGCCAACTCTTAGAACTGATATCTCCTCCCCTTTACTACAGTTTTGTTTCAGAGTGTATGATGATTGGAATTGACTAATCAGGTGAGCAATGATTAGTTGAATTTTGAATATATGATCATTTTTGACTTATTCATAGGAGGAAGTATAGTTGTCTTCGTCTGAGAGATGAAGGAATTAGTAAAAGAGTCATATTGAGATAGACATTACCTTGTGAAAGCTATCATTGATAAGTGGTCAATTTGTCCACCAGTACATTTGAATATATGGTATACTGATGACACCTATAATGATTACTAATGTTATATAGTTATAGAGCTCTCCTATGGTGAATTGATGTTTAGTAAAATCATGCAATCAAGCTCTACATAAAATGCTTGTTTACTTGTAACTTATAAACTTGTGATCTATTTAATTTTAATGTAGCCAATTCTGAAACAACAAGCAATTAATAAAGTTCATAAGAATTAAAAAATCATATATCATACCTTAATATTTTTACATTATTTTATAAGTCAGCTAAGTCATGTCATTTTAAACTACCATCTCTTAAATCTAGAAAGTTGTGAAGATGCTATCATTGTGTTTGACATGATCCTTTAGATCATCAATAATCCTATCAAGATGATCTGAATTTGTCTCTCCTGTTAGTGTGGCATGACTAATCAACTTTTGTGGCCGTAAAAACTTGCTTGCTGCCTTTTTGTTTTGCCATACATTCTACAAAGTCTTCCATCTCATCATACAAGACATTAAAGTCCATAAAAGAAAACATAACAATTTTCTTACAATTATATTCTTTTTTTCAATATTAAAAATATAATGTTACTGATACTTCACTACTGTTTGTACTAACATGAGATTGATTAATGAAATTGTTTTGTGACCATTAATATGTGGATATTCTATTGGACGAAGAGAATTTGGTTAATTAATTTATTGAATACATAATATAATATTTGTTTCAAAGATGATATGTTTCAAAGAAAAGCTCTTTGGCCAGAATAGTATATCTCCATGTAGTAGTGTGGACATAGTAGTAGTAGGAAATGATAGATGAAGAGTAGAAGTAGTAGTTTAAGTTGAGAATAGAAACTGCAGAAATAGTAGTAGTAACGATGATAAAAGTGAAGTTGCAGAGTGTGTAACAGTGACTGATTTCAATTCATAGTAATATTATACACACAGTTTTTATTATCTCTGTTAAACTAATTAATTAACTAGTTTACTTTTAATTATAAATGCAATATTTATTATTCTGAAGAAGTTCCTCTATGATATCAAGAATATATAATTATAGAACATATATATTTATATAACATTCTATTATAAATACATTAATACATTTATATGGAGATATCTACAGCTACAATAATGTGGTTCATATAACTAAGTATCTGTATTAGCAGATATATTAATACTAAGACTAATGTATCATATATTGATATAGACTAAATTAATAATAATGCACAGACAGATGAAGTCACATATTTTAAAAAAGTTGTATATAATCACTAAGTTGACTGTAGGTATCTGGTGCTAATACTTGAAAAGCTTGAGACCTAGAGCTTGTAATTAAATGACAGTCATGTATTATAAATAGTACCAACAGCTATTTTTATTTTTAATAATGTATACTTAGTTGAGTAATGCTGTGAGAAGGGGGAATGCCTTGTTAAAATCCAAAAATAGCACAAACGTAAATCATCTCCACTTTAAAGGTGTCTGGAACCATTCATCTTTGTAGATGTAGACACCAATGGATCAATAAACCTTTAATAAATCCACATGGAGTTTTAGAGTGGGAAAATTTATATATAATATTTGCACATTACTCATATTAAGGCTTCATTAAGTATTTAGGTCAATAACTATTTGCTGAATTACTGTAATTAGGAGACGTTGCAATAGATATAACAATGACTAACTTCCATATAGTTCTATTCCGAGACTAGCTATAAGAGACTATTGAAGTCTAGCAGAGACTACTGAAGTTGCTTTAGTGACTCTACCAGATAATGTGATACTGTAAATAACATAGTGTATATAGACAAACAAACACTGTAGAAAACTAAGAAAAAGGTTGGAGTCTTCAAGAGAGTTTGTAAGACGAGCTTAGACAAAATATATAATGCTATGTAACATAGTGACTAATTGGAACTAAAGAAAACCTTAATTTTGTTGCATATAACACTAAACGTTTCTCTCTTTCAAATTCCCGTTCAGGACTGTGGTAGCAGTGTTTGTAATCAATGTACTCTAACAAGTAACTAACTTTTAAACACATTTAATAATCTTGTTGATATATACAGTTGTTACCACCTTATCTATTTTTATGCATCCATTTTTTCATATAACTGACATTATTCTCTTGCTTATTACATTATTATTATTAATATTTTGATTACTCCAGTCTTACTTTTTAAATATTGAGCTTTACTTGAAACAGAGCAAGTAGATAAGTTATTAAGGTCAGAAAGCATTAAAATATTCTAAAGACTTTGTCTGTATTAATATGTTCTTCTCAATACATGTATCTAGTTTTAAAGGTTCACTTACACAGAAATATCAGACTTGGCATTCATGGCCAACATGTAATATTATGAGATCAATCTAGTAATGATAGTAAAACTAAGTTTTTGTCTACTGAATCACACAATTTTATTTCAGACTAAAAACAGTGCAGCGATATCATTCCTCATGTGTATTTTGCAAACATTGCTCATTATAACATATTGCATTACTACATGTGTAACACCTTGACACAACACAACTACTGAATTCGAGAAGCTTTAAACTATAAACACTTGTCTGACAAATTACATTGTCTAGTCAAATAGCTTGTTACTCCCTTCTATTTGCTGCCATATATTCTATAAAGTTTTCCATTTTCTATAGTCATGCAGAGCACTAAAGTACAGCAAAGAAGTATTAACAATTTTCTTAGAATTATACTCTTGTTTCATTATTAATGGTAATGTCATTGATCCTTCACTAATGTTTAAACTAAATGTGTATCAAGAGAATCATCTTATACTGAAATTAATTTATTGACATGTTATTTATTATTTGCTTGAAACATGATGTGATAGAAAAGCATTTCACAGGATGGCCAGAATAGTGCATCACTATCTAGTGAAGTATACATGTGAACTACTTCAAGATAACCAAACAAATTTTTTTTTTAATATTTACTAAATGATAATCATGAACTTAAAGTGTGACATGATATGCTGTTTAAAAAGAACCACACCTAGAGCTGAAACGACACCTTGAGTTGTCTAACAATTTAACCACTAAATGTAAAAGGATCAGTTGAGAATAATTGATGGTAGAGATGTACAATGATTGTTGAATGATCATATGTTTTTATAATGGATGAATTCTTTGATAAATAAACATATGAGGTAAATAAATTGTGGAGGAATTTAGTGATTAAAATGAGTATGAATGGATAGAAAATAGAGTACATGATGGCACCTATAATGATTACTAATATTATATAGTTATAGAGCTCTCCAAGGTGAATTATTGTTTAGTAAAATTGTACACTCAAGCTCTATAATGTTGCTGAAGATGGTCATCATGAGAGTTAATATAATGCTGACTATAGGGATTTGTTTTGATGTAATATGTCATTACTTATTGTATTTATTCATAGTTGATTGAAATAATGAATGGGTTCTGTTTGAGAGCTGTTGCTTGTTCTTGTTTTTCTTGAAATGTAAAAGGATCAGTTGAGATGAATAAACAGATGAGGTATATAAAAAATAGAGATTTAAATGAGTATGCATGGATAGAAAATAGATTACATGATTGCTCATGTTACACTTACACATGATGTATAAAGAATTGTTTAGGAAGTGAGATTCATTATATTGAATTAAATAAAAGATAAAATAATCTAACAAATACGCACACATCCATTCATAGAGTCAACAATTCTTCATGTTTGATGTATCTTATTTCCTGCTATATATTCATTATTATTTTTTGTAAAGCATCTTTTATCTCAACAAGAACTGTTTTTGAATTTTCTTAACATAGCTTGTAGTTTTATTATCAGATAATGCTAAAGTAATAGACTGATAACTGTATAGCTATCTTCATAATTACATTACAAATACATATATCAATGTATGATATTGATGAATATGACAGACTAAGCAGATTTAGATAGAAGGTATGTTTGGCATACTTTATAAGTGTAGCTGGCTACAGGATAGTTTTTAGAGCTTAGATATTCAGCTAAAAACCAGATAGCTTTAATTTGAATTTGAAATGGATCATTCCTTTATCTAGGGAAGGTTGAATATACCATGACTCAAGTTTACTGTAAGCAATTGTGTAATGTTTTACTTGTAAGCATATCTGTCCATATTTAAAATGCATGTCAGCAGCATCTCTTTGCTGACTACATTATTTGCTGTTACATCTGTCCCATGAAGCAAGATTTATTGGTTCATTCTCCAACAAACTCTCTAGCTTTTTGACATTTTAAGATTGTTTGAAATGGAGGAAGTAGAGAAATTGTCAATAATGTTAGAATCAATTCCCAGTAGATCCCCAATTTGTTGCCATGAATTTGCCATTTATTGGAGAAGTAATTTCATAAATACAAGGTTTTCAATACCAAAAAAGCAATGTTTGAACTACTCTTATCACTGATAATGTCTTGAACACTTGAGGACAAAAATTATAAAACTTTTACTATTCATAAAGCAGCAACATCTTATGAATACCACTATACATGACATCCTCCATCTCTAATTTCAGTCTCATTCACAATTCCCTCTGTGCCATTGTCTTCTATTATATCATAATTGATTTCATTCACTATAGAAAAAACAAGATGACTTAATAAGACATTGCTTCTTAAAAAAAAGATTAAATAAATTCAATGTGATTCGTGTTCTACAGAAATTCTAGCAGTAATCTGACAATGATATGAGTCTGAAATGAAATATTAGGTAACCATTGCTAAAGCCAAATGACATACTTTGTGACAGTCAGCACCTGAAAAAATTTAGGAAGTTCATATGGATTCTGACCCGCTTGTACAATGTTATGACTGAAAAATCATTATAAGTACGTGAATTAGTAAATATAAAATTAACAATTATAGTTTGAAGATTAATGTATTGTTTATAGCAGTAACCACAATATTCTAATGAATAAGCTTGTTAGTGGACTTAACTTTGTGAAGAATATATGATAAGGTCATTGTCATGTGTACGTAATATGATATTAGCTAATCATATCCCTCTCTCTCATGTGTTGCATGTATGTGTGTCTCTTTCACTCCCAGTCTGTGTGTGTCCCTCTTTCAGTATGTTGCTCTGTCGCTCAGATATTTTGACTGTAAGTCCTTGCTTGTGCTCTAACGTCTGCAATCATAAATAGTGAAGATGTATGTTCTGATTTTTTTCTGTATCAATATTATTTATTTATTTATTTCAGAGTAAGACAGAGCCTAATGAATTGCTATATTGAGTTGTTTTGACCAAAATCTAAAATGAAGAATGTAACTTTGTGTCCATTAATAATTTGTGTGTAGTGATTGTTGCTTGTACTCTTTTGTCATCTAACAGTTCTTTCTAACAATGACAATATTATTATTATTTTTTAACAATCACAATGTTGTGGTTCCAATGACATTCTATATCTCATGGTATGACAATATTGTTGTTTCACTAATATCCCTGCTCTGTCTGTAATTGTTAAAATATATACTGAGTCTTTCAATATACCTATTTGTAAAAGATAATTAAATAACTAAATTACATGCCATGTTTGTGAAGTCACTATAGTGTCTCTTGTCACACAAATGATCAATGTGTAGTATGGTAAATGCTTATTGTCAACATACTGGTATAACGTAGTTTTAATAAGATATTCAGTTACTCCACTACAAACAGCATTGAAATGAGGATCTGTATTGACAATCCTATATCTAATGAACATTGTGCTGTAAGTCAATATGAGATCCATATCAAGAAGATTAGAAGAGATGTATACATAACAATGATTGACTGCCTGCAATTTGTTAATATATACACCTTTAGTTTATATTTAATAAAATGTGAACTTATCTACTAAATGGTATTAGATACCTTTTGTTAGATAATCTTATGAAGTTTTTTTGTTGTCTTAGAAATAATTCATGACAATTGGTACCCATTAGTAAACTCTAAACATACAGATTGTTTGTAAAACTATACTGTGGTATTAGATTCTTGGTAAAATCTATTGTTAATGGATACTCACAAATAAAATAGTAATGTACTGGTATTTTCCTTTCCTTTGTTCTAGTACTGGAATTTGTTGTGTTTAAGTGAAGGCTACTTCACTTTGACCATCACAACACAACCACCATATTTGGAAGCTTTTAGCTATGAGCATTGATGTGATTAATCAAGGTTTGTAGCTATAATAACTTGTTTACTGGCTTTTTTGCCATAGTCATACAAACCATTAAAGTCCATAAAGCAATTACTACTAATTTTCTTACAATCATGCTCTTGTCTTTTCAGAAAGGTGACAGCAACAAGATTGTCCTTGATGAATTTAGTCTGAAATGAAAAAATATGGAGATATATCAACAGCTTATTAGTTAAAGGTTAGAGTTTATTAGATAAAATCTATTAATTTTAAGTAGTATTACTAGTAAACATGAAAACTCCATAATGTACAATGATATTGCCTTAATGTTTGGTAATCTCATTGCTAAGTTTAGTATTGGTTGTTAGGTAATTTATATTTGTGTAGATAAACACTATATCTCCATGACCGCTTAATTCCTAATGTATACGCAACTGATACACGATAGCTTTGTTGTTTAGTTTGCAATTATGTATAAGTATAAATATATATACCCAAAAATAGAATATTGTAATAATATATATTATGATTACTGATACTGCTATTAATGATCTGGAATATTGGTAGATTTAATCTGTGAGTAATAAAAGAGTTTGTCTCATTTCATCATTTTCATCTGATGAAATATTCATAACTACACTGCCATGATGTGGCTTGCCTCATTTTATACTTGCATTTACATTTCTACCCAAAATTGACTCACAAATACACACAGGAATAGAATAAAAAGGTTCTTTATATCTACTATATGTGATCTGATTTAATCTTGAAGTGCTATCAAAGCTTGTCTCATTTCATCATCTTCTTTATTTGATGGGATAACTACACAGTCACAATGACAGCTTCTCTCTTTTCTCAACTTGCAATTACACTTTTCCCAACATTGACAGAAGTTAGGATTTGAAGGAATGTTTAGTTGAAAGCTATTGTTTTGGTGATTATTGACAATGCCTTCAGTTAAGCATAGTGTGACATAATGAACTAATTGGCTTATTTTAGAAGTAACTCTTTTCAAAAAGACAATGCTTTTATGACCACTTTTGTTAATTCTCAATAGGAAATCTAAACAATTTGTACACTGTTGGTTTAAAATAATTAGCATAAAAGTATTCCTACTAACTTTTTCTCTATTTTAAAGACCTATATGATGTTGTTCAACAATATCAATTACTATTATATTTCGAATTAGTGACATTTTGCTAATATCTACAACATAAATAGGAATAAATTTTAACCTCACATGATAACATCTGACACGCTTAGTAATTAATTAATCAATTCTTATATAGGTCACATTGATTGTGTGCATGATTAACCCTTTGACGCGCACGGATGCAAAATTGCATCCACCCAGGTAATTCAAACTTGGGCGCGGTTGCAAATTTGCATCCATCACTCTGAACGCCTGCAAAGTAATATATATTTTTGCATTAGGCAAGCTAAAGTTGTCAGAGTGTCTGTACTATATTCCAGGTAACTGGCTATTACAGAAAGCAAAAACTGACCACAATCGATGAATTCTTTTGTCGATTCAAATCGCCAGTCCACCCAAATATATTGACTGGGTGTGATGGTAGGTGTGTCCAAGAAAACAGTTTACGTAGTTCGGTTTATAACAAAGTATTAATTGACTCCCCACACAATGAAGAGTTCAACTGTATGTTCATAGATATCATAAGTCAAGTTCTACTGCTTTGGAACTGGATTAATATTGTAAGCGCCATTTGTCACAGCATACTACAGAGTTAAGGTTGCATTTTATGACTTTTCTTGTTGTTACGGTAACAGCAACAACCTATCTATTTAACTGAAGTTTCAATGTAACTGAAGACATTGTCAATAAACAACACACCAATAGCTTTCAACTAAGCATTGCGTCCAAATTCCTAAGCTTCTAAAACAATGAAGGCTTATTAATCACAATTCTTTTATCTGTTCACAAAATCAACTGTCAACACAATTCTATGGTTGTTGAGAAAATTATATATGCACTTTGTAGTGACAAATTCAATGATGATATGATTAGAAGTAAGTTTGTTTAACAATATGAAGTATTTTATTAAAACTCTTTTGGAAAAGAGCAAGCACATAACAACTATTAAAGAAACAGACAGGAGAGATCTAGAAAACAAATAGTTAGAATGTAGTAGTCATTTGTCTACTAGTGATAAACACTAGTGTACACTGAGCTATGTATGTAGAGGAAAAATGGTGAAAGAAAGAGAGAAGCTGAGCTTTGGACTGATATTACTCAAGAAATGATGTCAGAAGAAGAAAAGGTTGGAAAGTGTATGTACGACACACACACACCTATTAATCATACCGTAAATTTGGAAATCCATGTACTAAAGCGGATGATAAGGAGTGTTGATTATAATGATGTAAGTGTAGACCTTGTAACATTAACTGATCAAGGAGAAATAGAAGATGATGTGTCTGAAAATGAAGATAAAAATGACTTATTGTAATTAACCAATTTGACATCATGTATTTAAGATTTGTTGGAATGTTAATTAAATCAGTAATAAAGTATTTAAGCAATCTGGTATAAAGAATAAATTAGCTGGCTCTAAGATATTCCTATACCTGAGCTTTATGAACCCTTATAACATGTTTCTTATACTGAAGTAGTAAGCTTGATATAAACCTAGAATAACAGTGATATAGACTAGATTGTACCATTCCAATACTTTTAAAATAAGATTGTAATAAGCCTGGTATAATAATGACAACTTATTACTCCTACTTTAATACCAGGTTGGGCTTTTCAAAATGTTTATTTAATCAAAAAAGCATCAAAGTCAACTATAACAAAATTTAAGGAATAATCAAAAAATATGGAATACAAGGACAATGCAGTAACTAATAAGGATAACTCCTAAATTACATAGTTCAACAGAAAAGCACAATGTCATACTAAACAAAGGAATCAAAAGAAAACTCAAATTACATAATTATAAAGAAACATTGTATGACCTTAAATGCTCATAATATAAGTCAACAGTTATTACTATTTTTTAAATACAACTAAAGAAAAATTAGATGTGGTAAAGATAAAGGGCAATATAAAACTTATAAAAGTAGTTAAAGTCGAGAAAAATCTTTTTTACGAAGATATTCGGCATGTACATCAGGCTTTGCTAGAAAATCGCGAATCTTCACTGCAGTGGATTTATGGTTTACAATAGGGCCTTCTACTGCAGCAATAACAGTTTCCCAGGTCACATCGGTAACCATAGTGTCGACCCAACTTTTTATCACTGTGGCGAGATTGTTGTAATCATCTTCACGGCTACGACAACGACTTCCTAGGATACCATGTCCCACCTTCAAAGCCCTACCAATTGCCTTCCACTCATACTCGATATCTGTTAACAAGCCAAGAAGATCAGTGATACTTGGTTCTTTCTTCAGTATATCAGATATATCTAAAAGTAGAAGTATATGTTAGAATAGTATAGGTATATAGCATACCATGTCTTGTTAACAACAAGTTAATGCTTTGTTATATAATGTAATTAACCGAATTCCTTAGTTAGCACATTCAATTCAGATATGAAATTTGGCATATGACTATATGATATCATTAAAAGGACTTTCTAGATGGTAATAGCAAATACAATAACAACAATACAAAAGGCAAAGGTCATTCAAATATTAAACTTTACAAAATTACATTGATTATGTGCTTAGCAAGCATACAGTTCATGACTAATGAGATAAAATTAAAGTTATAGTCTATGGATTAAAACAAATGATGTCTCTTTGGAACTCAACATTAAACAAGCTATGAAGTATGTGGTAGCAACAAATCTTAAAGGAGATTAAAAATTACATTTAAAGACATCTTCTACAGTTTGATTTTTTGGGTTCAAGAAGCAAATTTGATAGGTATATACAGGTGTAAATTTTTAATTAATGTAAGATCATAGATATTACAGTAACATCTAATACCTATGATTAGATCAACTAGTACTGAGTGTTTGCTTGTAATCCTTGATTATCAGTTTGTACAGATTGTATAGTCATGTATAAAGTGACACTGTTATTACTAGCAGTATACATCATGTTACTAGGTTACATTATTATTATTGTATTGACATTTATTATAAGTACATTCTAATGAACAGAAAATAACAATGAACTACATTAGTATAGAATATACACTGACCATGTAGTGACTTGTCAATTAGTTGTAGAATTTTCTCTTTATTGACATCATCAGGTTTTACCATGTCAGCAGGTGTTTGGCCCTTATTATTCTTTATGGTGGCATCTGCACCACGTAACAGTAATATTTCAACACATTCTACTTTCCTGTTACGGCAGGCATCATGCAAGGGGCTATTTCCATCCTATGTGATAAAAGAGATTATAATAAGAGTAACATTAATTTTTTTTATACTATAGCATTATAAGATAATCATTACTATAATTACGTAATAAAACATAATGTAAGGAATATACTAAATTGATATAATGCTAACATTTATGTTCTTCAAGTCATATTATTACAATTGTCCAACATATGATGATCTATACTATGTGTTATGATTGTAATAACCACTGTATATTAATTCAACATTGATGATATCTGTTATATTTGTTATTAAAATTATCTATAATAAACATATCTTATGATAGAGCTTGATTAGTGGGAAAGCAATTCAAATCATCTTAAAAATTGCAATATATACAGTTTTCACATATGTGACCATAGATACGAAAATGGTACTTAACGTGCAAACGAATTTCAAACAAACGCTTGTGTACAAATGGTTGCTACACAGCCATCTTGAGCAGGAAATGAATATAATTTGGTAATCATATAGGAAATGATTGTGCTTGTGACATACTGAATTTTAATAACTTCTTGTTCAAGATGGCCGCATAGCAACCATTTCTACACAAGCGTTTGTTCAAAATTTACTTGCGCGTTAAGTATCATTTTCGCATTTATGGTCACACATATACTATAAAATACTAGATTTCAAGGAGGTCCATGATTTAGTGTAGTTAAAACATTCAATGTAAACTATTTACCAGAATGTATAAAAGTGTAAAATGTCGTGAAACTAATATAATCACAGTTATGTTCAAAGGATGAGAATTTGGGTCTAGAGATTAATATTAGTTGGTCTTGTATTGTTGCCCACTTTGTATAGAGTGAAAGTAATTTGATGATAGCAACTCTATGAAGAGTCAGTGGATGAGTTAATCATTCGAGTTGGAGGTCAATCGGATGAGTCTGATGATTCAGATCAATCTGATAGTTATGATGACGAATAGATGTAGGCATTCGCAGTCTTCCTTCTTTGTAAAAAGGTTTTTTTCAAAACCACAGTGGCTTTATAGCTGTCTAAAATCGCAGAAGACCAAACCTGATTATTTTTTTAAAAATACACAGTAATTGTTATATAATGAACATTTGTTCATATAATTAACCTCGCTGTGCGTGGGCGCATAGCGAGGGTACTGTAGTCTGTTTGTGTGTGTGTGTGTGTGTGTGTGTGTGTGTGTGTGTGTGTGTGTGTCTGCATTGCCTGTTTTTTTTGAACTGCTATAACTTGGCAACCGAAACATTAGCAGCTACCAACGTTTAGCAACGAATAGAAAAACATGTGGACTTTACAACAGTAGTATCAAGAACATCGTCAAGGAAAACAGAAGCTTAAAACTCGCAAAAGAATTTTCAGGCTGCAGAGGTCAAGTGCCGTTTCTCGAAAAGTAAAAAAACTTAACGTGGAGATTTTTTAGTATGTTGTAAACAATCTCAGAGGAATACGGATCAGCAAGATAGAAGGCCGTTGGTCGAAGTAATCGTTAGAAAAGTTCTGAAAAATGTTTTGTGGACTTGGAGCAAAGTCACGCATTCAGGAAACGTCTCCAAGCACTGAGAAGACTGCTACTAATAGATAATATATTGATTTATATTTGTACTACGGGACGTTTCCAAAGAACGTTTCATCTTCAAGTGACAATAAATTTTATATATGAAATATTGATACATTTTAAAGGGTTATGTAAAGACTCAGAGAAACTTTTCATCACGAAATTAGCACTTAATCTTGCTTGGCAATTGAATGATACTATCACTTACTCAGTTACTGCTTCACAAACATGGCAAAGCTAGAAATCAAGCAACAATTAATGAGCATATACAGAATGACATAAATTACCATTTTATAACCACACCTTCTGGAATGTTAATAAATTTTCTTGCAATAACAACATCATAGCTGGGCCTAAGCTGGCATAGAATTTATAAATAACTTAGAAACTACAGCGAGGTTCGGCACTTTAGTGCCTTTCATTAGAACAGCAATATTGAATTGCCACGTGACATACAGCTGACTTCTCAAGGCGAGAATTGCTGTTTATTAAAATTCTCAAATGTGTTGAATTTGAAGTACGACAAAATTATGCTATTGAAAATGTATGGAGCTTTCTAGTTTGCTACTTTCTCGTAGCACTAGAGAGCCAAATTTTATATATATAATGCACATTTGCAAGCTGATTCGATTTGCACAAGTCACATGCAGATAGCATGTAAAACGGCAAAGTTATGCACGTGTCTGATTGTGCCAACATTAACTCGGAAGAGTATAGATTTTTTTAGTAAACATAACAAACCTACAATAGTTAGTGACACATATTACCTTGTTACAGTAGATAAATGGACAACATAAAAAGCTTACAATATAATATTTCAATACATATTAGTTTAATCTATTATACAGTATACACAAAGGCATCCATTTATATGGCAAAATATTTACTGTACCAATATATAGTTAGTCTGTGGATATATTAGAATTATTTGTTTTGCTAGTAATCATAAAATATACAATATAATGCTTTAGCCTCTGAATATAAAAAAGGTCACTCGTTAAGAATTTACAAACTTATTCTTATTCATTGTCATTAGGAGTTTATGAATATTGGTATCATGGGAAATGTTCTCAAGCAACACCTGTAACAGGTATTTTTGAAAAGAGATGATAATGATTATAAATATTAAAATAAATGTTGACAAAAGTTTAATCTGTCAAATGATTTTTTCTGCCTATTGATTGCCATGCTCTTGATTATAACATTATAGAGAACATTTAGTAAATGAAAAACATTTTACCAAACTCACAATTTCCTATATGTTACCACAATCTTGCTAATGTTACTATTAATTATGTGTATTCTTTTAGTGACTATTGTAAAAATATGCACATTTTTAAAATTGCAGTGAATCACATTTACTATATTGAATTATGGACACCTGGCCTATAAATGTGGCTGGCCTTATTTTTGCTAATAATAAAAATTACTAAATTAGTAGATACAATTAATAATAGATTTAATTAAGGTATAAACCTAACATGATATGGAAGACATATGACTTCACTTTACATACTCTGTTATTAAATATAGACCATATTATGATACACCCTTGTCATAAATATGTGATATACATACTTTTAATCTTATTTGTTGAATTTACTGCAATTGTTAAATTAATTGACCAAAATATGTTAGTGACATTGTTGACTATACTGTTTATGAGTGTATAAAACATAATATTATAATGTTGTTTCTCAAATGAAATGTTGGAACACAACAAACCTAAGGAGACTATATAAAAATAGACCATAGTTACACAAACAATTTGCCCATGTTAATCACAATCAAGGCTTCTGATTGGTACTTTAATAAACAATATATATCACAACTTTATCAGTATTCTGATAGATTATTAATTTATGAGGCAATGAGTGAATGAATTTGGGTGTGATATAGAATTTTGTTATTAATCCAGAAAATGTATTTTACAAATGTCACATTAAAAGCAAATTCATAAAAATATTGTCCTTCAAAAATTTGTGTTATTTGATAGATATGGACTGGCTCTGTTAGAATTATTCAGTAACATTGTTATTAGATCAACAAATGTACACATCATGTCAGTAATATCAACACTTTATTATTATCAGGAGATGACACATAAAAGGAAACAAACTCCTACACTATTGATTAAAATCACACAAAAATTTGTGATATTAAATTTAGACCATCCCATACATTATAGCTCAACCAACATCACACTATAATGATGATATAGTGTGTAGTGATGTGATAATTATTGGATCTTAGACTTATTTATAAAACACACTGTATATGAAAAATAGGCTTTACTGTTGAGATATATACTTAAATATTGAGAGCTAGTAACTTACCTTGACTGGATTTTGATAGTTTACATCAGCACCTTGTTCAATAGTAGATTTGACTACTTCAATGTTTCCATCAATAACTGCGCTATACAGTTGTTGATTCTATTATAAAGACAACATGTATCATGTAGTGTAGTATAGTGAGTATACAGATCAACCCTTATAACTAAAAGACCATCTTTTGTAAAGATATTCTGTCTATACAATAACACTGATATGTGAGTTTAGTTAGTATCACAGTGATATATAGGGATAATGACATAGTAATAGAAAGATTATAGACTTACTAGCCTATCCTGAGACATTTTGAAAAGTGTAGGTTCTTAGTTGGTCACGGTTCCAATGTCAGGGGTCTATAGATAATATAGGAAGTAGGTTACATAGATTGTAATAGCTATATACTGCAGTACTGTACACTATATTATATCATTGTATACTAATAATATTCAACGCTAGTAGTAGAATAGAATATCAAAGTAATATACTAACCTGTTCTTGTCTTCAGTGTGTAGCTGCGTTTGTTTGGCGGTTGTTCATGGCAACTCTTTACCACGCCCAATAATTATTATGTGGGTGACATCCGGTTTTAATACTGGGTGGTACTGGTTTTAACCATCCATCTGGAGAAGACAAATATTAATATTATGTTAAGGACTCATTTGACTACATTACTAATTCAGTCAGGTCAGTCTTTAGATATGTTACTGAGTCATTATATTGTTGTGTTTGACTTTTTGAGAGTGAGGATATGGGATAATCCCTCATAATTAAATAGTATATCCAATTAACAACTAATAATATGTTTACCTTCAACAGCGAGTGTTATGTTGATACATATTGCTGATCATAATATTGATTAATTGAAGAGTCACTCCACACATAGGCTTCCATGAGATATTACCAGTCAAATGAAATCAATAAAAATCTTGTTTACATAAACCTAGTTCATTCTGTGGAAATAATTTTATTAATTTGACTGTGACTGGTGACTTACAAATTTTAGCTATTCAGCAAGTACCCCATTTTGAATGTTTAACTTAGCTGTTATGAGTTCAGGATTTAAATGACTTTTCCTAGACCCTAAATCCAAACCCCTAAACTCTTGAGTGTACAATTAATTGTCAGCAGTCTCTACTAACATGCATTAATGTACTATACTGAGTATTAACATCTTAATGTACAGCTTGAGGATTGATTTTTTTCTCTATCTCTCTCTTTCTCTCCAGACATCAAATAGGACTTTTCCTAAAATGACTCAGTACTACAGGTAATGACTACAGAAATTAAACAATTCCATATATGGTAATCTCTTATCTTTCTTTTAGTTGTATAAATAATATGTATAGTGATAATTGTTTTATACTGATCTCTCTCTTTGTCTCTCTCTCTCTCTCTCTCTCTCTCTCTGTCTCTCTGTCTCTCTCTGTCTCTCTCTCTCTGTCTCTCTCTCTCTCTCTCTCTCTCTCTCTCTCTCTCTCTCTCTCTCTCTCTCTCTCTCTCTCTCTCTCTCTCTCTCTCTCTCTCTCTCTCTCTCTCTCTCTCTCTCTCTCTCTCTCTCTCTCTCTCTCTCTCTCTCTCTCTCTCTCTCTCTCTCTCTCTCTCTCTCTCTCTCTCTCTCTCTCTCTCTCTCTCTCTCTCTCTCTCTCTTTCTACCTCCCTCCTTCCCTCCTTCCCTTCCTCCCTCCCTCTCTTTCTCTCTCTCTCCCTCCCTCTCTCTCTCTCTCTCTCTCTCTCTCTTTCTTTCTTTCTCTCTCTCTTTCTTTCTCTTTCTACCTCCCTCCCTCCCTCCCTCCCCCCCTCTCTTTCTCTATCTCTTTCTCTCTCTCTCTCTCTATTTCGCTCTCTCTCTTTTTCATACCTATTTTAATTATACTACAAGCAGATTGACATCTCTCTCTCCCTCCACACATCAAACAATACTGCAAGTAATGACCACAGCAATGAAAACATTTCCATATATGGTAATCTCTTATCTTCTTTTAGTAGTATAAATTTTATATTATATAGTATGATAATTGTTTTATACTATAGTGATTTATTCTCTATCACTGTCTCTGTCTCTCTCTTATATCCATGCCAGATTTGTTATGTAATCAATACTATAACTATTATGATTACTAGCTATTAGAATGTTGTTGATGTACTCATAATTCTATCAAATTTGATAGTCAATGACAAACCATACTGGATTAAATAATAGATCTCTGAATACAAGGAGTAATAATTGTTTATTGACTTTATAGTTTTGACTATTTTCTATGACCACTAACAGAATAGGTTGGTAAGAAACTTCACATTGATACTAAAAATGATCATATAGCTAGTAGTGACAGGTAGCTAACACTTGATTGCTCTAATGTTAAACCATTGACAAGAGTAGGTACTTAACCACATCACTACTTCCAATAAACAGTATATAGTCATAACAAACAAGATGATCTTTTATCAGTGACATTTTACAAATTTTTGAAATTCATAGAATAATGATATAAAAGGACTATTCTTGAGTGGCCTTGTGTGTTAAATTGTACAAATAATGAAGGAAGTCAACTTCAAAGTAACATGAGTTGTTTTGTTACTTTTGAAATTAGAAGCTAAAAATTTGACAAAATCAAAATAATTATTGATATATGGTATATTACATTAGTAATAGTCTGGTTTGACTACTCTTTTTATGCCTGCTTCAGTTTTGTCTACTCTAGACATGTTTTAACCTACTATTAATTATTAAATGTTATTGTATTATGTTATTTATAGTAGTAGTGGTGGAATTGTTAACAGTATTCATTGTGATTAGCTATATTTTCACCCTATGAAATTATTAAAAATTAATTAACAAGTCAAGTTTGATTACACTATCTACACATCCATAAATGTTATATTATCAATATAGTTATTGTAATTGTTTTGTTAACAGAAAGTCACAATGTACTAATAAATTACTAGTTCTTTTAAGATACATACAGTTTAGAAAGATAATGTAATCCATTTTTCTACTTCACCTATCTATGTGTCTGTTAGTACTATTTAATATATGTCTATTGTTATAGACATCTACTTATTTATTTGTTTATTTGTTCATTTATCTATTGTTAATCCATTCATCTATTCATTTATCTATTAGGTCCTGTTTAATGTTAACTCAAGATACAACTCATGACATAATGAAGTACTCAATGTGAAATTATGTATAATGACTTGTTCAATTAGTGATCAATACATACTTAAGTTATGATAAACTGGACTTTTTATGATCAATTTAAATATATAAGAACCTACATGTACTTACAATACATTTGTATATTTGTATGATCATGAATAAAATAGTAATATAACAAAGTACATATATTATATGTAACATACATAATAATGACCATTGTTCATTCTGGGATCAGAAACTTGCTGTCTTTATTGATGAAGAGATTGTCCATACCCTCAGACTCTTGGTTAGCCATTTGTACTATGAGATAGATTTCCATAACCTCTGGGAGATCTTTTGCTATACTACTTCTGATCTGTTAGTTTGGTTTGAATATTGATGAGGAGGATAGACAGTTGGTGTACAGCAGTAGTGTTGAGATATATAGCTAGGATAATATTCAAAAGGGATGCTTTGATTAGTTTCCAATTGATAATGCCATGAAATTACAGGTCCAATACAGCAACATGTGTATATCATACTACACTGAAAATATAGTAATAATTATTGTTTTTAAAGTCATGTCTTTTACATCAGTTGTGACAATTGTGAAAAAGGGTGTGAATGGAAGTGACTACATGAAAATGTTTGTAGAAAAATGTGCATATCATCAGGAGTATTCAAACCTTTAATATGCAATGTAAATGAAAATTATAAAAAATGTTTATCCAAATGGGAAGAGCAATGAGACACAGGAGAATGATGAACTTTCTGAAAGTAATTACACGTCTCTTCAATATTATCCCATTCTAAAATAGATGCCTATAGCTGCTTGGAGTCAATAGAGGTAAGTGAGTTATAGTGATAAAAGTATAACCAATAACTCTCCAATGAATAGTATAGTATCATATCTGGATATTGCACACAAGATATTGTACTATCTAAATTCATAAGGACAACCTCAATTCTTGCATTGATAGAGATTATAATTGATTTGGGGTAAGACATTAAATCTTTCTTTCAGTGTATTTTAGTAGACATTCAGAACCATCCCTTCAAAGGCACAACAAAATTGGTTCACACAAATTATTGTAAGTAATAACATTGTTGAAGTATTTGGCACACCTCATAAAAAAAGAAACACAATTAAAAGATCTACACATTTATTACTCCTGTCAACTAGAAACTACCACATAACATTGGTAAATATTAAATTGAAGCACTATTTATAGAGGCGTGAGCCTTTCAGAGTATGGGACAGTTGGTCCAGAAGTTTCAAAGAATGATACTTTAGGTGGTGTTTCATTAGACCCAATGATGTTAATAAATTATATTAGGCTTATCAATAATCATTGTAATTTTAATTATATATACCCTTTATTTCCTTCCAAGCATTATCATCACTCTTTTTCTCCCTGTCTCTTGACTTATTATCACACCTCTACCTTTACCTCTCCTTGCTGGTACAACTCTTCCTCTTCATCTAGGTACATCAATGTTTATATTGCACTATTCAATAACATCACTACCATTGCTCCTACGCTTATCACTTGCTTTACCCATTCCTCACCGCTTGAGCCTGAATGTGAATCATTTTTCCCTCTGGGTCATTAACTGACCATCACTCCAATACCTCACTTGCATTTATCAAAAGTTTAAATTTTATAGTATAATTTTAATAAATTTATTAATAATATAACACTTACAATAACTCTGAAGAATAAACAATAATTCTACCAATTGTGGTTTCACATTATCACAGTGACACCTAAGATGTCTCAGAAAACAGCTGGTCACTCATGTGTGACAGCAGGCTTTCTTAATTAGCTAACTATGGTCATTGCATGGTGAAAAATGGATGAATACACAGAGAAATGGACATGGCAATCAATGAAATAGACACATACATGTAACTAAAGTAGATATATACAGAAGATATAAATTATTATATATTGTCAGTTAATGTACATTAAATGATATATTAGTGTGTAGTTAAAATATACAGGATATACAAAACAACTAGTTAGATATAAAAGTATGTTTAGTTTAAGGGATGGTCCATCAAAAATTTACTGATTTATGCTGTATATTATTTTTGATTCTATATGCTATACTTCTTGCAAAGTCAATAGCTAGAGTTATTATATATGACTTAAACTACATTGGATTATTTCATTTATTCACTAAACAAAAGAACTTATTAGAAGCAAGATACAGTTCAGCTGAAAGTTAATATGATTGTTAGTGGTCTGTAACTACTGCAAAGTAAAGCATTGTAATGTGTAGAGCAATAAGAAACAAACTAAGTAAAAACAAAATACTATACATTAGTGTACAAACTTAACTGGTGTAAACAATGTGGCTACATCATGAAATATAGTCTTTCCTATTAATCACATATTTTTATTAAAAATTTATATAATCATCATAGTAGCGACAATGACTTTGTGACACAAATAGTTAATACAAATATAGAAATAAGGAAATATGTACTGATGTATATATGTTGTTAACTAAAATACTGAAGATTAGTTCAACCTGTCAATGACAACATCCCTTCAAATGATTCATATCTCATTTAAGTATAACTATAGATTAGTAGATTCAATTATATAAATATGTTACAGCTATTAAAACGCTATTACTATCAGTTTAATGTGACACCGAATTGACTTTCAAGCTTTGGGGGTGTGGTTTAGTTTGAGCACGTTAGAGCCAGTCTTTAATGTGGACAAGGCAGAGCCTTCTTCTTTTAGTCCTGGCCATTGTGATCTGCTTGAAGAGACTACTAGATGGAACGTTTATAAAAAATAAGTTAGAAACGTGACTGAGTGGAAAAAATCGCCAAAATTAAGGAACTCAGGACAAGTATGTATTTCATCATCTAATAAAATAGTAAGTAGATAATGTTCTTATCATAGGTCATCACTGCTATGATGACTGTATTAGTTAATGATAATATGAAGTCATAAAAACTCTGTTTCTTTGGGTACCAACTAAATAAATGTATAACATCCTGTGTTAATGCCACTGAAATGCCTTGAGAAAGTTTCTGAGGATCAAAGAAAGAAGCTTGTTGAAGGATTTTGGAGGTCTAGTGACTTTAACATTAAAAACACATCTGTGGTTGTGTAAAAATACTAGAAATAAAATTATACACCTTACAAGGTTCATCATTTCATTGATCTTGAAGTAGAATGTACTTTGTAAGTAATGACTTAGTTTTTGAACAAAATAGGGAAGACTGCTTTTCTATGTATCATCCATTTAGTGACCAATGGTAGATTGGTTCATGTTCTTCAAGCCCAATCGAAAACTGGAGGTTCACTACATACCAACCAATGTGGACACCATAGACCTGGTAATAAAATAAGTAATTCTGAGATAGAATTTGTTAAGAGCTCTTTTCCAAATTATCAAAGCCACTGTTTTCAATCAAATAATGCTCATAAATGTTATCAAAGTCCTGATATTTCTAATCACCCAGATGTATGTGACCTGTTTGCAGAAAGCAGACATGTTGAACACTATACTTAAATTAAATTTTTACTATCTCTTGAAACATGATTTTTTACTATTTTGTTAGGTTTTTGTTTTAATTGAATTGTAGTCACTGTTACTGAGATATGTCTGAGCCATCATGTTTATGAGAAGATAGCAAAATTCATTGTTTCCATATCCTATTATATTCTATACAAGTTGTATGACCAAACATACTTCTCTAAAAGATGGGAGATGCTCAGGTGACGGCCTTTGCTTATCTGTTTCGATCAGGTTCTTCCTTGTGTTTGATTATCAACATTCCAAACAAAGTCATATTTGACCTTCTTCAATGGAAAAGTGAGTCATATTTGAGAATGTTAAAGCAAAATTAATAGTATGCTCACACTAGTAGAGTATAACTGGTAAATGAGTGTTAGTTATGTTAACAAGCAACACACTTCATTCTTAATGTTTCCCTGTACTAATGTAGAACTTACCTGTCTAGTAAAGCTTTAGTAAAGCTATTGTTATGAAATAATACAAAAGCAGTAGAGTGATTATATTATTGAAATTTCTTAATTACTATCTATTTAACTTTTACAAGAGCAGCAGCTGAGTCCTTGTTGGACACATTTTCCACATAGTCATGGTTGTTTATGTTAGTTACAGGAAACATCCTCAATACATATCTCTTCAGTGGGCGGCTCAATAAATGGCTGAGGTGATGGATGTGGTGTCAAAGGTTGATGTAAAGAGCATGCAATGTCTTGGAATTGAGGTTGTCAATACTCCCTTATTTTATCATACAGATACAACTGTCTCTTATCTGTGAGACCACACAGATGAATAAAGGAAACCATAACATCCATAACATTGTTTGGTTTATATGAGGGATTTCTTAAGAGGTCTAATTCTTTGACTGGACTATCAATGGATTCCCTTAACTGAAGCTTGTGAGGTTTGTCACTGTCAATGATAAAGTGATGATATTTTTATATTACGTATATTTTTTATATTAGGTACATTTGAAATGTAGGACCAGGATACTGGTCGAATCATAAGTAGATACCAATACTTGACCATCTTCACTACCAACTAAGTGAGCAATAATGTCTGCTGAAGACTGCTTTACTACATTTGCAATTTATTTACAGAGTTTACTTCAGTACATTTAAACTTCTCTTTGATAAGGCAAAAGCACTAATCAGATAAAACATTTGTGTGTTCCACAAGTAATAAAGAGAGATTCATTGATTTATTATGTGCTATCAAAACCCTCCATATAAAATACTTAAAAAGGAAAGGTAGATCAATAGGTTTTACTGACAGTCTTAATTTACTTTTAAAACTGCATTGTTCTTACTTTGTTTAACACAATTATCTATGTGGTGATATATACAAGGAGCATTTAGTCCATAATTCTCAAGGTAGTAATGCAATAAAACTAATTACTGTGTTAGCACAGGATTCATTGATTAGAAAGTTTACTTGTCGTGCTACTGCTACACAACAGATCCCAAAGAGTCAGCATTGCCTTAGTATTTAAAATATATAGGTCCTGGTTGAAGAGTGTTGTTTGGAAAATTCATATGTTCAATAAAAGTAAATGAACATTATGTCTTCTAATAGATAAATAAGCTGTGGATTAATTTCAGGAGATCATCTAGTGCAATTGTAGATAAATGATACATATATAAGGTTGTAGCCATAACATCACTTTACACCAGTTAACCTAAGACTAAACTGTGGTATTCTTAACATAGCTTCTATAAAGAAATTTCAGCATTTTCATAAGATATTTCATCTCTAATTTCTGCTTCATCAAAATTTTGCTCTATGTCAGCATTACATACATTGTTAGTGTCACTTGAAACTGTTGTTTGCGTCACTGTAATAATCAAGTTCATTATTCATATCTTCTTCACTGGCAGCTGTAAGATTGATATATGTGTTACTTCTACTTGCGTAGTGACTTGATGTTACTAACATGTATGATGAATCTCTCAATAGTAAGCATATTTCAGATTCAATGGAATCCTCTATGAATTGACCAAAGCCAAGTTGTGTCTGCCTTCCCAATATAATTAATATACTTTATACTTGCAGCATGTGGCATGTATAGCATAATATATTGTATCTTATATATTTGTAAAAATGTCTGTCTTAGGAGAACGAGGAATGTTAGACAAGCTACAATCAACAACAAAGGTACATAGGATTACTGGTGAGTTTGGCTTTTATTAAGACTAAATCTATAATTGTATACACTATGTAAGTATTAACACAGTCAAGTATTGTAGTGATGCACTGAGTTTGTAAAATGATGTCTAGTTCACTCTGTGGTTGACCTTTAGCACCTCAATAGTGTCATATAAAGCTTTGTAATTATCATTAATTATATTTTAGTCATTTAGCTGAATTCAAATGAAATTCTTTCAATTTGAAGACGTTACGACATCAATGTTCTTCCACAGGTGGAGCTGTTATCAATAGATGAGGTGCCATTTAATATTTTTAAAGAACTTGATGTTAGAATGAAGGTGCTTGCTCCTTGATATAGTTCTAATAATACAGCTGATTTGTTATGACTTGCAGAAGC
Organism: Xestospongia muta; assembly: GCA_963693285.1. Taxonomy (NCBI): domain Eukaryota; kingdom Metazoa; phylum Porifera; class Demospongiae; order Haplosclerida; family Petrosiidae; genus Xestospongia; species Xestospongia muta. Next base: position 18,647,087 of record OY848918.1, read on the forward strand.
AGCAATTGTTGAGGAATAAAACTAAATGGTTAGTTGAATATATGTACATGTATGTATGTATACATAAAGCCAGTTTCAATCAAGGCTACTTCAAAGTATTGCAAGATCAGTTGATTACTTAATCTATTGTTAAGTGTTGTATAAACATAGGTAGTGTCAATAAGCCATAAAAATCCTACAGTAAAAATATACTTTTTACCAAGTAATTATAGACATAAAGCATAACATGTGATACCTATGTGTATTATGTGTAACTAATAAGAGAAAGAATGGTAAGAGCCCTAAAAATCATGCAAGTCCTATGTTAAAGAAGTTAAAAATATGTTAATTACTAAGTATTGGTGTTATGATTCCTTTAGGTTTGTATAAATGCTATAGCTTCTTTAAACAAGGACTTGCTAAAGCAGGTTAAGAATACTAAAACAGCAGTGTTCCCATGATTACTGTTACATCTGTAGCTATTAACACATTGAGTTCATCACATGATATTGTCATTACCAATAGCATAGGTGCTTCTGAATCTAATATTTCCTCTGCAGGTGTGATGGATATTGACCTTCCAATCTTAGGACTGATTCCTAGAGCATAGTTTCTAATAACAAATAGTACTTTAACTGTTATCAACACAGTCTTAATTCCATTTACCTATCTATCTGAGATAGACCCTATTACCAATACTCCTCAATCCTGCAATACTAACATTTTTGTGGGAAGTGTAAATGAAGCATCAGATTATGTTGCTGTGACTGTAATGCACACAATTACTGCAGCACTTTCTAGATTGCATTCACTTTCTAATTTTATAGATCCCAGTATCAATCACAGCAATTATTTCTGATGGCAACCCTAGTTCAAAGGTCATTTTCTGGCACACCACAATATTTGTATCAATTTTAAAATTAGTATTAGTCACATGAACTAGGAAGTCAAATTAGATACCAACTTTTCATATAATCATTGAATTAGGTTGAATCTGATATATCTTTTGTGTCCTTTTAATCTGTGGTTTTGTGTCCTTTCAATCCATGGTTATTTTGTTTACATAGGCACAGGGGTTAACTGACCTCTGAACTATGTATGTAAGCTGATTTTTTCTAATATGACCTTTTTATTGATTGCAACTGTACCTCTTTAGGTATACAGAGTTTGATTGTTCCAATGTAAAACAGCTGCAAAGGATGGAAGAACAGTTTATATATCTTTATTATTGAGAAAGTAGCAATCACAGAGATAATAATATTTTCCTGTTTGTAAGTACCCAATCAGACACAGACACTAAACTGAAAATTCAAACATCAGAATTTGTTGAAGATGAAACACAAGTCACACAAGACAACAATCAGATAATTTCAATTGTTCATTCCTAGTCATATCATTTTTTATTATATCAATTAGAGGTGTTACATCTTGTGATTCTCAAAATCCTCTAAATATAGAGTCTGAATGCCATCCCTATCATAATCTATTCATGCTTATCCATTTTTTATGTAGGTCTTGATTTTTGTATGTGCTTGGTCCACATGATAGATATCAAGTGAGACAATATTGATGATAATCTACTTCAATCTATACTGCAAACAAGTGAGAACAAGTACCACCTACTACATAAAGTTTACCAGAGTATCCTAAGATTTCTTTGTACCACTCATACATATTATACTATAATGATATGTCCATTTTACATTCTTTTAATGATTTAAGGCTTTTAAGAGTAACAGACAACTTGTAAAAATTAACATCTACTGCACATAGCACCATCAAAATTACTGCTAATAGAATATACTATATCGATAAAACATGCTTGAATACTTGTCACTTTAGGTCACATTTCGTTTAATGCTACAACAAATTGACATGTTACACCACTTCTTGATAAATTTAACATCATATTTAGAATTCTATATAAAATGTAAAGATGTCAGTGATATGTATAATAATAATGGTGTTGCACAATATTGGGAGGTGGAACTAAAATATATTCATGTGTTATTGTAACTCAATATTTCATTATCTACTGATATTCATATATTGTGTACAATTTGTGGGTGGAACTGAGACAGTATTCATAGATTATTGGAACTCACACATACATGTATACTGTAGTATAGTAGGATTTAATTAAAATGAACAGTTTTATTTTGTGATTTGAGAAAATTTAACAAATTACATTTCAAAGGCTTTTAATGAATATTGTTAGACTCACTTTATCACTAAGCATTCTAGAGGCAATTTATTAATGATATTTATCATCTAACAAAAGATTGTACTGTCCATATTAGAATGGTCAAATAATGTATTGAAGCATACTAGCTAGGTAAAGTGTGTAGTCTTGTAATTGTTTAGGTATTGCGATTTGTTTTAATGTTACACTATACGTGACTTTGTATTCTCTCTCTCTCTCTCTCTCTCTCTCTCTCTCTCTCTCTCTCTCTCTCTCTCTCTCTCTCTCTCTCTCTCTCTCTCTCTCTCTCTCTCTCTCTCTCTCTCTCTCTCTCTCTCTCTCTCTCTCTCTCTCTCTCTCTCTCTCTCTCTCTCTCTCTCTCTCTCTCTCTCTCTCTCTCTCTCTCTCTCTCTCTCTCTCTCTCTCTCTCTCTCTCTCTCTCTCTCTCTCTCTCTCTCTCTCTCTCTCTCTCTCTCTTCTCTCTCTCTCTCTCTCTCTCTCTTTCTCTCTCTCTCTCTCTCTCTCTCTCTCTCTCTCTCTATGTATTTTCCATATCAGTTAATGCAGTATAATTATTATATGTACAGGTATTGAATTCATTCTGTTCTACTTTACTCACTCTTTGTCTCTACCATCTTCTAAGATTTGTTTTAATTTGATTAATAGCTATAAGAATATTATTGACAGACTCATAACACTATCAAATATGGCATTCAATGGAAAATCATGCTGAAATAATTCATAGTCCTCTAAATACAAAGTGCAATGCATCGTTTTATAAATTTTAGATTTCACTTTACAAATATCACAATCATAATACGTTTGGTATCAACTTTTACATTGATGTCCACAAAGATCATACAGCTAGTACTGACAAGGAGCTAACACTTGATTACTCTAATGTTGAAGCAATTACTATAGTATTAACAATAACAGTATGTACTTAGCTAAGCTGATGATTAACCACATTCATTACTTTGTTAGTTCATCTATCCACTAGTTCAATCCTTTCTTAGTATGATAATGAATGACCTGGTTGGCCTACTCCTTTCATAACTACTCTATTTATTTTTAGCTACTAAAAGCAAATTTGTACATTTCTCCTTCTATTCATAATTGAGTGTTATTAGTAGTAGTAGTGATGGAAATGTTAACAGTATTCATTACAATTAACTACATTGTCACCTAATGAATATTATTGAAGATTAATTAACAAATCAAGTCATAAAGGTTTATTACACTATCTACATATCCATAAATGTTATGTTATTCTCTTTATTATCAATCCATTATAGTGTTTTATTAATAACAAGTCACAATCTACTAGTGATACTACTGATGCTGTCTGTTCAAGATGGCTGCATAGCAATGTTTTATACACAAATACTTGTTTGAAATTTACTTACATGTAAGATACCGTTTCCGTATTTATTGGTATATTTTTATAAACATTCATTAAATGTTTTGTTCATCTTATTGTCCATTGTTTCAGTTGTTAACCATTCATTTATTTATTTATCTATTAGGTCCAGTTTAAAGTTAACTCAAGATACAACTCATGACATTATTAAGTACTCAGTTTGACATTATGTATAATGACCTGTTCAATTAGTGATCAATACATACTTAAGTTATGATAAACTGAACTTTTTAAAATTGATTTTAAAATATAAGAACCTACATGTACTTATAGTACAATTATAATATAATTAAACTATTAGTATATGTAAATATATTATATTTACATGTTCATGAAATAAAATAGTAATAAAACAAAGTATACATATTATATGTAACGTACATTATAATGAGTAGTGTTCATATTGGAATCATAAGATTGATGTCCTTTATGATTAAGAATTCATCCATACACTCAGTCTTTGACAAGTCTATGATGAGATAGAATTCTAGGAACTTTAGGATTTTTTGCTTGTCCTGATATAAAAGAGTTAGATCATATTAAGGAGAATAAGACAGTTGATGATATATATATAACTGTGTTGTTATGTTTTGTAGCTATGATAATATGAAGGTCTTGTATTTGGTAATGAGATGAATTAAACTATCCATTGTGATTATACCAAGACTAGATATCATTCATAGCAGTAGTTAGTTCAATAAATTTTTTAATGATAACTATATATACTAGACTAATGTAGATACATATAGAATTGTGTATTTGTGTTAATAAACAATCAATAGACTGTTTACATAGTACATGGATCTTTGTACTGGCTATGTCACTGCTCAAAATTGATGAGTTAACTGTTTGTTACTTAATGGTACACTTGAGTGTACAAGCTGGTTATCTAATTTGTTAACTTGACATATTGACTGTGTAAACTAGTTGTAAATAGACTAAATTACAACCTTTATATACAAGTATTGTTAATAGCACATAAACAATATGTGATTGCTACATTGTTTTAGACAAGTCTTTGGAACAAGTTTATGATAACCTGTAACAAAAATTATTTTATTATTTTCAATGTACATATGTAAAATTGACTAAATTTTTGATGTTAGTCTCCTGAAAGTAATCCATCTTTAGCAACAAGCAGGAAGGTACACATATGAGATTCAAAGATCAATTGTTAGATATTTCATAAACTTTTATTCAACCATTAACAGAAAAGTATATCTAACTCTCGTTCAAACTCAATTAGTACAGTATCTGTTGCTACACTTAGTTATGAGTCTCAACAAGAAAACTCAAAAATAAGACGAAAATGACCATTACAAGATGCTGGTTTAAATTAATGAATGCATTTTGGTTATATAAAATATCTATTTACAGACACATGATCACTTTCCAATTCCTATTTTACGTGAAAGGCTCTGAAACTAAACTTTTTAATGGTTGCTTGGCTAATGATGATAGAAAATATGTGGTGAGAGTACTGGCAACAATGCTTTCCTCATAAGTACAAAAACCATCAATGTGCCATTGTAAACTTGTTGCCACTTCCCTCATCAACAACCACAAATTTCTGAAGGAAGCTGTGAGTCACATATAACTGTATGTACATGTTATTTGATATATATAGTACTCCTTCATTCTTTATTCTTCACCTAACTATAATAGGAGTCATGGACCCAGTTTATTTACACCCGACGTCAAAATAGAAATCGTGGGCAACCATCAACTTCCTCAGAGCCACAGAAACCTAAAAGTGATAATGATGAAAAACATGCCTATGCTTCTATTTTTGGAGAGAGGGAAGATGAAGTATCACAAGAAAGAAACAAAATGTTGTTACAACAAGAATTGTAATGCATCCAAAGTCTGACTTAACAACATTGACTCACCATACTTTTCCAACCAGGCAACAGCCAATTTTGGATGAAACTATGCTAGTAAAGGAAATAACATCAGAGTATCCTCACATTTCTAAACATGTTCATGTAAATAATATATCATAATGTGTGGTTTGTAGTGAGATTATATCTTGAACATAGGTAGGATTTGAGTTGGAACTAATTATAAAAGTAACTTCATTATATGAAGCATTCTGCTGTGAATGAGACATTGGAAATGTGCCATTATCAGGTACGCTACAGCTAGTAAATCTTTACCAAAGGAGCTACGTCAATATCTTTCTAATTCTGTTGATGGAGGTATGTCTAAACTTCCATTACAGGCCTAACATAATTATCAATAGAGATGAAAAAACTTTGCTTGCACTTCATTCCCTAACATACTTCTTGGCTACAAAACTTAAGAAGAAAAGAGAGCAATTTGTGGATTATTGTGTAATACCTTGTGTTCTTATGCAAGCTCCTGTAAGTGACTTTCTGTAAAAAGTACAAACACTTTAGTGTGTGCTAATGAGTAATAAGTAACCTCATTAACACGATATAAATGATATTTTAAGCTTGCATATTTCATTTAATTCATACCTAATACACATGGTTTCTACATAGAATTGATATTAGCAATCATATCTAGATGCACTTAATTAGCAATTTAAGACTGATGTAACGTTTTACATAATTATTTTTAATATTATACACTGTGGTACCCCACTGACAGAAGTTGTTGACAAAAAAAAACAACCACCCACATATTTTGAGGTTTGAAAATGGTGATGAGGATATTCCTCCTCAATATTTTATTGTTATTGAACAAGACATAGTTATGGAATGTAGAAACTTCACTAGTGCTCTATATTACCTAATATCAACTCATCATATCTTTAAACTTTCATATAATGTGACAGTCAAAGTTGTTTCGTTCTTTATACAAAGAAAAATTGCCAATTTCGATGATAAAAGTTTTAAAAAGTCTCCTGTCTACCTGTCTGTTGAATCTGGTATTGAATGTTATTTGGACTAACAATTTTCCCTTCTATATGATTTAAGTAGCTCCATTTTGTTAAATCATTTACCTTCTTTCTACATATTTGCTTATGAATTATTGAGTTTTCTTTCTTCAATCAACATTCATGTTTATTTTTTTCTATTTTGTCAACTATAATTATTGTTTATTGCATTAAAGAAATTCACTGTTATATTAACAGAGTTGTTTTCAATACAATATAACAAGACTATGTTATAACAGCAATAGTTTTTGTTACAATAACAGATTTTGCTTTTCAATACAACAGGACCAGTCTATGTCATAACAACAATATTGTTTGTTAGAATAACAAATTTTGCTTCTCAATGAAACAAAACAGGGTTATATTATAACATCAATATTATTTGTTACAATAACATATTTGATTTTTCAATGAAATAGAACAGGGTATATTATAACAACAAAATTGGTTATGTTTATTTCAACAACTTTTTTATTGTTATATCAAATACATCAATACAACACACATATTTTGTTACTTTAACAAAGTTCTATTATCAGTGTTCTATATCATGATACAGTATCATGTGTTTCAACTGACTTAGTTGGAACAATAGGCAGGACCATAACAATGTTGGGAGATTAAAATGGATTGCAAATTCTTATAGTGATCTTTCTGAAGCTTCTGTTGAAAATGATAAAAGAATGGATTTCTTTTCTTTGATAACAAGTTTGAAATTATAGTTTAATTGCATTGCTTACTATGTTAATTATAATGTAAGAATTATCATTTGAATAGCCACTGTGACATGTGTGGACATTATTGATCCTGTAATTAACATCACCAAATGTATTGACATCCAACGATAACTGTGGTCATTGAACTGTTTAATACAATTGTGGGAAATTATGTTAACTTTGTTACCTTGTTATAGAATGAAGACATTGAAGTGTGGATAAATATAGAGGAATGTACACACTATTAATGAACAGCAACAGCTGTTAGAAAAATTATTAATGTTCTTTTTCTTTTGACAAAAATATTAATAGATTGTCAGACATTGGACTAAAATTGGTTATATTTTATTTTTTTATTTGTCCTTATGATGGGATGGCCACTAGAATTTGGATTTTTTACAAGTTTTGCTACTATTTTATCAAAGTCTACCTATTTTAATTTGTTTGTCAACTTTGTCAATAAAATTTAATTAGTTTATTAAACTAATTATTTAGTTTTCCAAAATGTTGGAGATTGTACAAAGTAGACAATTGCATAATCACTAATAGATAGATCAAAAAATTAGTTTTTACATTAGTTATCAAAACCATTGTCATGAAAGACAACGAATACAATGTTAAATTTTACTAATGAAAGAAGTTTGATCAGGTGGATCAACTACATACCTTTATCCATGACAGCTCTATTGTCATACAAATGATATCTAAGTTCTGAAAAAGTATATTCACAAACAATTGTTGAAAAATATGAACAGTACGTACCAGAATTTAAAAGACAATGTATCTGAAGATACCTTTGATGGAAAATAATGGAAAGACTTCATGTCTATCTAGGAGGTCTTTTCCACTCATTACCCTATAACTGTTCCTTTTGTGTGAACATTGATTTGTTTCAACCATTCAAGCATTTTTTATCAGACAATATTTAATCTTCCTTCTTTCTATTGTACTCAAGAAAATGATATTTTATTAGCTATAAATGCTGTACTACTTTAATCTCTGTCTCTGTCATTCTCTTTAGATTTGTTGTCCAATCATTACTAGCTATTAGAATGTCATTGACTTAAATGAACAATACCAATTTACACAGAAAATGATTTGGAATATTTTCAAAAAGATTTTATTATTATTTGTGAAGGATCTAGCATTAATATTAAACTATGTTACACTAAAGACAGCACTATTAATAATTCTGAAGAATTGATAGATCAACAGAACTTGTCCATTTATAAAAGACAAAAACTTTTTGTATTAAATGGCATAAATAACTGATCTTATAATTAGTTAATACGTACATTGCTGTGTATTTATTCTCAACTTTGACATCTAAAACACAACCACTAGTACTAAATATAAAAAAATTATTCCTCTTCTACAAAGTCTTCAACAAAATACTCTACTTCCCTTCTTGCATATTCACTCTTAAACCATCCTCTACTCATAGTTCTTGTCAATATAACCCTATCATGCTCTCTATACATTTTTCTCATAATGTGCTTCATTACATTGCTTTGTTCCCTCTGCTTCTGATCTTTGGAATGGTCTTCAATATTTCTTTAAATCATGTTCGTCAGCAGACTCCTCAAAAGTAAATTATAAATATAATTTACTATAATCTACACAGTGGTATCTTTATTCACTTCTATTACATTTAATTATCATGATAATATAAGGTTTGATATCCTTAAACATTAGCTACTTGCTATTGGGTAACTCTTTCTGTCATAAAAAATCAGCATCGACCCACAGATGAATAACAGCACATTCACTTTATATTAATCCTTCATGTGTGTTATGTAAAATATGTTCGTTAAGGATGTGGTGCGTGACGATATTAAGATTGAAATGTTAGTGAGGCTTCTATTTATAGTAGTAGTAGTTTTATTTATAGTACAAGTCTAAAAATATTTTGTTATGATTTCCCACGACGTACAAATGGTAAGGTTTTTAAAACATTCCTTCATGAAAAAGTCCTCCTTTGTCCCTCATTTCCTTTCCTTTTTTACAGGCTTATTTTAAGCTAACTTTGGAGTAGAATAAATTGCATGCGTTGAAGTAGGTTTGACCTCCCCGTGTTTGACTAAACTTTAGTTGGCTATGATATTTGAGTTAATTTCAAGATAGAATGTCATGGAAACAGCAGATAAGACTATATGTGAAGGTCTGTATTGCTTAGATTGAGTGTGTTTGACAGTGTACATGTGTATTGTCCTGTCTATGGCTTATACCTGGTAATGGTAATGTAATAAATAATGTGAATTACAATGTTAACAGTATATGTGTGTGAGTGTGTACTAATGTAAAACAAAATGTTTGACTAACCTATAGGATGAATGTTCTTATAGTTCTTAAATGTATGATACATCTTAAAATAATGATGTATTTATAGATTAATATAACATGTCATTTTTGATGTTGGTTTATTTTCACAGATTATCTTCTACTACATACTTTACAGTCCCTTTTTACATTGAGGACTGGGAAATGATGTTCACTTAGTCAGTTACTGAAATGTTATCTTGTAGTGTGGCAGGTACTGAGTGTACATATATTGTTGACTGTATATTGATAAGAGCTTGATCTACCTATAGAAATCCATATTTCAGAGCAATAGCCAAGTTTAAATTCAGTGTACATGATGTACTCATTTATGATAGTGGTGCTTATTAACTAGTGAAATGAAAATTAATTTCCACCATTTCTTGAATAAGTGATAAATCCTTAGTGTATAACTAACTACTCCTTCTTGTCTACACCTCCCATGTCGGTATTGTAATGATCAATGTTTGCTGGCTTCAGGATGGTCTCACTTTCCTCTTGGAAGGTATTAATTCATCTTTGAATTTTCACTTTAGAGTCACCGTCACTACTAAAAAAGGTAGCCACAACTTCTTATTCATCCATTTAATTCCAAGTATGCACCTGTTTTGGTATGTTATGATATCACCTTTTGTTTATTAATTTTTTCTTTTGAAACCATTCAGGTATTCCTTTTCTGTTTAGCCTGAATGTATATTGTCAAAATCTGTATTCCTTACTTTGAAGATCAGATGTTAGGGAAATAATAACACAAGTTGATAAGTGTAAATCACCATCATAATCCTCTGATTTTCCGGTGTAAATGTCCTTGTTCCACATGTAGCCATCTTGGCATCAGTAAGTACCCAAACCTTCATTCTTTTGTGGGGAGGTACTAAGAAAAGACAGCCCAAGCTTATAACTGATATCCCCTACTCTTTACTACAGTTTTGTTTCAGAGTGTATGATGATTGGAACTGATAAAGTGAGCAGTGATTAGTTGAATTTTGAATAAATGATCATTTCCAACTTGTTCATAGGAGGAAGTATAGTTGTCATTGTCTGAGAGAAGAAGAAACTAAAAGAAGCATAATTTGTGAAAGCTATCATTGATAAGTGGCCAATTTGTGCACCAGTACATTTGATATATGGTATACTGATGACACCTATAATAATTACTAAGTAATAGTTAGAGCCCTACGCAAGGTTATTTAGTTGTTTAGTAACCCGAGAATTCCAAATAATGCTCTCGCTTGCAGCTCGGGCATTATTTTGAATTCGAGGGACACTAAGCAACTAAATAACCGACGCATAGAGCTCTAGGTGACTTAGTTAAGAAACATCGCGTTACCATAGTATTTTATATAGTAACCTCCGTACAGGTTACTAATAAATATAAACACCTGAGGCTGGCCAATCAAATTACAGTATTTGTATCTGGTATATACTAATGTTATATAATTATAGAGCTCTCCTATGGTGAATCGATGTTTAGTAAAATCATGCACTTAAGCTCTAGAATGTTGCTGAAGATGGTCATCATGAGAGTTAATATAGTGCTGACTATAGGGATTTGTTTTGATATAATATTTCATTACTTATTGTATTTATCCATAAGTGATTGAAATTATCAATAGGTTCTGTTTGTTGTTTTTCTTGAAATGGAGAAGCGTCACTAGTAGTTATTATTGGAACAGTTATTATTTTAACAATAGAAGCAGTAATTTAAGCAGTAGTTTAAGGAGTAGTTTAAGTTTAGAATGGAAACAGGAGAAGCAGTAGCAGTAGCAGTGTTAGGTGTAGTAAAACCAGTACTACTTTCATTTATATTAAAAAGCAGTTCTCATCATTCACGCAACTATAAATATAAACACTGCATTTAAAAATTATCATCACTAGTTGATATCAATGTCCTCCATCATTATGCTGCAATGTATCTGAATCACTCATACAGAGAAAGTGTGTCATTGGAACTAGAGTTTGATAGAAAACAAAATGTATGTTCTTGAAAATTACCCAAGGTGACAAGAAGAGGTTGCTATTAAATTGGGCTGGGCTTGAAGACTCCTTTCGCAGATAGTATTATAATAGTAAATATTGATGACCACTCAATCAATTTGACCTAAAACACATGAGATATTGTATGAGATATGTTTAAAATAAATGTATAAAGTACATACAATCATAAGGTAATGTCATTTCTGATAATTTAAGTGCAAGACATTTCACTAACTGACATAAGAATAATAAAGAAAATACAAACATATTATGATTATTTTATAATATGTAAACTAAAGAAAACACAAACATAATTATTATGATTATTTTATAATATGTATACTATGTAAAATGGTTGTTTACTTGCAACTTAAAAAGTTGCGAACACTTTTAAAAAACTTTGATGTAGCCAAATCTGAATGACAAGTAATTAATAAAGTTCATAAGAATTAGAAATAATGTATCATACCTTAATATTTTTACATATTTTGTCAGCTAAGTCATGTGAATTTAAATATCTAGAAAGTTGAGAAGGTGCTAGCATTGAGTTTGACATGATCCTTTAGATAATCAATAATCGTATTACCATAATGTGGTTCATATAAATAAGTATCTGCATTAGCAAATATATTAATACTAAGACTAATGAATCCTATATTGATATAGATTAAATTAATAATAATTCCTAGATAGATGAAGTCACTTATTTTTAAATATGTTGTATATAATCACTAAGTTGACTGTAGGTATCTGGTGCTAACACTTGAAAAAGCTTGAGACCTAGAGCTTGTAACTGAATGAGTTCTTACATTCATTTATCATAAATAGTACCAACAGCTTTGTTTATCTTTAATAATGTATACTCAGTTGAGTAATGCAGTGAGAAGAGGGAATGCCTTGTTAAAATCCCAAAATAGCACAAACTTAATTCATCTCCATTTTAAAGGTGTCTGGAACCATTCATCTTTGGAGATGTAGACAGCTAGCAATGGATGTAATCAACCTTTATTAAATCCACATGGAGTTTTAGAGTGGGAATATTTAGTATATATAGTATTTGCACATTACTCATGAAGACTTCATTAAGTATTTAGTTAATAAGTATTTGGTGAATAACTGTTATTAGGAGACTTTGCAATAGATATAACAAAATTTATTGTTCTGTTTAGAGACTAGCTATAAGAGACTATTGAAGTCTAGCAGAGACTACTGAAGTTGATTTAGTGACTTTACCAGATGATATGATACTGTATATAACATAGTGTATATAGACAAACAAACACTGTAGAAAAATAAGAGAGAGATGGGAGTCTCCAAGAGAGTTTGTAAGACGAGCTTAGACAAAATATATAATGCTATGTAACATAGTGACTAATTGGAACTAAAGAAAACCTTAATTTTGTTGTACATATTATCAAATCTTTCTCTCTCTCAGATTCCCGTTCAGAATTGTGGTAGCAGTGTTTGTAATCAATGTACTCTAACAAGTAACTAATTTTTAAACACATTTAATAATCTTGTTGATATATACAGTTGTTACCACATTATTGTTTTTTACTTATTACATTATTATTATTTATATTTTGATTACTCCAATCTTACTGTTTAAATATTGAGCTTTACTTGAAACAAAGCAAGTAAATAAGTTATTAATGAGTGAAATCATTAAAATATTCTAAAGACTTTATCTGTATCAATATGTTCTTCTCAATACATGTATCTAGTAACTTTAGGGAAACTAAGTTTTTGTCTGGTGTATGACACAATTCTATTTCTGACTAAAACCACGCAGTGTTATCATTCCTCGTGTGTATTTAGCAAACATTGCTCGTTATAACATATTGCATTACTACACGTATAACACCTTGACACAACACAACTACTGAAATCGAGAAGCTTTAAACTATAAACATTTGTCTGACAAATTACATTGTCTATATAACCCAATAGCTTGCTTACTCCCTTCTATTGGCTGCCATATATTCTATAAAGTTTTCCATTTCCCATAGTCATGCAGAGCACTAAAGTACAGCAAAGAAGTATTAACTATTTTCTTAGAATTGTACTCTTGTTTTATTATTAATGGTAATGTCATTGATCCTTCACTAATGTTTAAACTGAATGTGTATCAAGAGAATCATCTTATACTGAAATTAATTTATTGACTATGTTATCTATTATTTGCATGAAACATGATGTGATAGAAAAGCACTTCACAGGATGGCCAAAATAGAGTATTACTATCTAGTAAAGTAGACATATAAAACTACTTCAACATAACAAAACAAATTGCTTTTTTAATATCTTCTAAATGATGATCATGAACTTAAAATACGACAGGATATGCTGTATAAAAAGAACCACAGCCAGAGCTGAAAAGACACCTTGAGTTGTCTAACAATTTAACTAGTAAATGTAAAAGGATCAGTTGAATAATGGATGATAGAGATGTACAATGATTGTTGTATGATCATATGTTTACATAATGGATGATTATAATATTACATTAAAAGTAGTACAATGTTAAATTTAATCTTTGTGGACATCAATGTAAAATTTGATACCAAACCTATTATGATTGTGATATTTGTAAAAAGTGAAAACTAAAATTTATAAAATGATACATTGTACTTTGTATTTAGAGGACTATGAATTATTCCATTATGATTTCCATTAAACGCCATATTTGATAGAGTTATGAGTCCATCAATAACATTCTAATAGCTACAAATCATTATAAAACAAATTTTAGAAGATAGTAAAGACAAAGTGAGTAAAGTAGAACAAAATGAAATCAATACCTGTACATATAATAATTAGACTGCATTACCTTATATAGAAAATACACAATGTTGTGGTTGTAAACCACACCCACAACTTATAATATTGTCAGCCAGCTCATAATTGATGTCCATAGTTTACGATGATTCTGAGGGAGGGAGAGAGAGAGAGAGAGAGACAGAGAGAGAGAGAGAGAGAGAGTGCACAATTTCATGGATAGTGTAACATCAAAACAAATCATAATACCCACACAATTATAATACTACACACTTTACCTAGCTAGTATGCTTCAGTAAATTAATTGACCATTCTAATATGGACAGTACAATTATTTGTTAGATATATAAATTGCCTCTAAAATGCTTAGTGATAAAGTGAGTCTAACAATATTCATTAAAAGCCTTTGAAATGTAATTTGTTAAATTTTCTCAAATCACAAAATAAAACTTTTCATTTTAATTAAATCCTACTATACTACAGTATACATGTATGTGTGAGTTCCAATAATCTATGAATACTATCTCAGTTCTACCCATAAATTGTACACAATATATGAATATCAGTAGATAATGAAATATTGAGTTACAATAACACATGAATATATTTTAGTTCCACCTCCCAATATTGTGTAACACCATTATTATTATACATAATACTGACATCTTTACATTTTAAATAGAATTCTAAATATGATGTTAAATTTATCACCTGATATTGTGTATACTTAATTCCTATCATATTTAGCTATTATACAGCTATTGTATTATACTAGTTATAACTTGTTAATAATATAAATTTTATTGAGGATGTACTTAGCAAATCACTTACTGTCATATATTGTATTATGAGACTGTATTGTAAATCTATAGGTAAAATATATGTGACATAATATGACATTTTAATTTCCAAACATATCATAGCTAGTTATCATGAATACTACTACTGACATCACATAAATTATCAACCTCTCTATACACATTAGTTTATAAACATTGAATTATTTTACCTACCCTTTATAATGTACCATTAGTTGTAGATATATATTATAAAATGTATTGATCATAAAGACTGATATCTACTTTATGTAGTTGAATGATACTCCCCTTCACTTAGCTGCTTTCAGTGGCCGCAATGATGTAGCTGATGTGCTAATAAAGTCTGGTGCATCACTGGATGCCATTAACAATGTAAGTATCTTCATTATTAAACATGGTATCATTATTATACATGACTGTATTTTGTATGTAATGTTGTTATTAATTCATGTAATTATGTAGTTATTTGTGGTTTTGTCAACTTATATATATATAATTATGTATATATCAATACTCTTTTAAAATAATTACAAATACAAAAGTAGTGATTGTAGTAGATGTTATTAAGATATGATGACATAGTGTCTGTAATGTCCAGTGCTCATATTTTCAATTTAATCAGTTGGCTGATGTCAGATATTATAGACAAAGAGTTATTGTAGTTTGTAGTAAAGTGTTAATGTGTTAATAATTGTGTATGTGAGAGTGAACTTCACTGACCAAGTGACTATTATTAGCTTGAACCTAATCTTCTCCAATTTTGAAGAGTCTATATATCATCACAATATAAAGAAAATGTCTACATTTACTATAACATTAGCACCAACTATAGTCAGTATCTTAATTACTATTATTCCATTATATAAGCTAATTGTTTCACACTTTCAGTAACAACAAACTAATATACCAGGATAATGTTTATTATTTTGAATAATATGCTCTGTCATTTTATATTGAGAGGTTTGTGTAATAGGATTTTATGAATGTTACTGACTTTAATAAGTTTACATAAGAAGTATATCTTTCAAACTACTGTTTATATTAATTATTATAATAAGATATTAATAGCAAGTAACAACAATAAATGATACAGTACATCACTCACAAAATCATTAACTCAGTATTACCACAACCAGATATTATGTGTGATCTTATGATTTCTTATATCAAACTTCTTGTTATGCAATCAATAAGCATTGTATTTTATACTGTGAAAGATACACCTGAGACATATTAATATGTGACCATAAATATGAAATTGTACCTAACATGTAAACAAATTTCAAACAAGAGGTTGCATTGAAATGATTGCTATGTGTCCCTCTTGAACAAGAAGTCAATGGAATTTGGTAACATAAGGTCAATCATTGAGCTTCTCATAAACCAAATGACTTCCTCTTCAAGATGGGCCCATAACAACAATTAATATGCAAACATTTGCTTAAAAATTAATTTATGTGTTACATACTATTTTTTCTATTTTTGGTCACATATGCTCTTATTGTCAGTTTTATTGTTTTTGACACTCCATTTATGTAATAATTGATAATGGATTTTAATTATGTATAAAGAATGTTGTCATATATATTATAACGTTTGTACACATGTCATTATCTATTGTCATATAATGTTTTCATTTGAACACAATATATCAGTGTAGTAATGTGTAAGTTGTGAACATGAAGCTAGTTAGACTAAAAGCATATGTTAAGTGATAACCTAAGATTGATGATAAGAGATTTACCATGCAATAATTACTGTAATTATGTTTATTTACTGTATATCAGATATAATAATATCATTGAGTTGATAATTCTAATGGCTTTAATGATATAGTCCTGTTTACATACCCTTTTTACCAAACAAGCTCCCTCATTGAGTAGTTATGAGGTATAAATATACAACATTAGTAAACAACACATCATGTTCTAGGAGATAACATAGTTAATATCAGTAATAATACATAGTTATAATATACTTGATGTAGTGAGTAGATACTTTGTGTTCATAATATAATGATAATATGACTGGAAGGACATGTCCTATGTTTTCATATATATGTATGATTATTGTGTGAATTAATAAATGAGTTATTAGTAAACACTGACATTATTATATTTATAATATATCAATATATTTAATTAACTTTTCAATGTTTATGATATGTGGTATTATTTCATTATATAGTTTGGTAACACCCCATTACATGATGCATGCTCTGAGGGTAAAATGGAATGCATCAAATTACTCTTATCAAATGGAGCTGATACTACCATTAAGAACAAAATAGGTGAAACAGCTGCAGACAAAGTTAAACCTGATGACAAGAACAGAGCTACTATATTACATTTGATTGAAGAAGCCAAAAAAGGTAATGTAGTTCATCACAATAGACATGTACTTATAGTGTAAGTGATACTAGTATATGAATATGAGTATCTTATGATACTACTACCTCATCAATCCAGCTAATTAAATAAATCATAACTATGTTAGTACATACTTGTAATGTCATCTTTTTTAGTATATTTTTAATATTGTCATATTTTGATGTTACATTATGATACATATATTAGTAACATATGTATAGTATTGATATAACAAGGTCATTGATCTCTAAAGCTTGATAACAAACAAAGCATACTTGTAAATTATATGCAAGATAGTAATGACAATGGTTCTTTATTAGAATACATTTTAAACTATTATATAATATTACAAAGCACAGGTGTACGTAATATCATCTTGTGTCATCCTCAGCCCTTGATATAAGTAATATTATTATATGGTCATTTGGAATTAGAATTATAGCCAATCTCAATATAATTATCAGCATGTTTGCATGTAAGCTACCACAAGTCAAAACATGTCCTCAAGCATTTTATACAGAATTGTACTCTCTGTAAACTTGGTTATGAGTAAGATAGCAGTGACAGTTAGATGTCACATGATATCTGATAGATATGAAGACTTGGAACTATAGTATGTATATGAACATCTAATTACTCGGCAATGTATTACATATTCTGATTTTTACTCAAATAGTCATTAGTAGAATCTGTTTATTTGTTGTCAGTTATACAATGCAAAACATCTTTGTGATGTCTAGTAGTAATACTATCATATCAGTTCATCATTGTAATAGCTTCATATGACAAGTAGTATACTTCAACACTAAGTTGTTTTGTTTCAATAAAAGACTAAATTTTGCATTATTAAGTTTTGTTTTCTTTCTTTTATCTTCCTACAGATTATTCTAAGTTGCTTGACAAAGCTCTTGATGAAGGAAAAATTACAGCAAAATACTCAATGTTGGCAATGTCAGGAGCTCCAGGAACAGGGAAGTCATCTGTTATGAACCTTTTGCTAGATAAACCACCTCCAGAGAATCACAATAGTACTCCTTTGACTACTGCTCCTGAGATAAGAAAGGTAGAGACCACCAGTGTCCTTACCGAATATAAACCCACTTCATCCAACACCCATTTTTGGGCCAAAGTAGAGCGGTCATCTTTTAAAGACATGCTTGCTAAAACAGTAAAAAGTGGGCTCCAGTCTACTTCATCTGAATCCATTACACTTCATAATGATGAGAGTGAGTCATCATCTGATGATGATGGATCACAAGATTCTTCTTCATCAATGGATAAACCACAATCTAATGAAGACACCTCAGTTTCTTCTCTCAAGTCACTTCCTCAACCTGTATCAAAAGTCGCTAATGAGATTGTGAAAGCCTTACCTATTGTAGATGAGTCACCTGAGCTTAATAACACCCACTGGATACACTGTATTGACTCTGGTGGACAGGCAGCATTCCTTGACATAGCGCCTGCGTTGCTACGTTACAATCCAGTGAATATGCTTACACAAAAGCTAAACGAGAAGCTTGATGACAAACCTAAATTCTATTTTAGCTTCAAAGGTCAACAAATTGGCATACCAGTGGAGCGACAGATTACCAACTTACAACTACTTGAGTCTTCCTTTCGTTCGCTAGCATCCATAGATCAGCCTGACTTGCGCAAAATTCACGTTAAGTTTTCACATCCTAAGCCTTCCCTTCTTGTTCTTGGCACATTTTTTGATAAAGTAATGGAATGCGTGGGCGAGTCTCTGGAGCAAAAGAATACTCGTTTGTGGTCTACATTAAAGCAGTTTAGCGATGTGCGTGTAAATTATTGCGAAAATGAAAAGCAAATAATATTCCCTGTCAATACAACTGCCAGAAATGAGCATGAAAAGAAGATTGCTGATACTATTCGCAGAATTGTATGCAAGTCTTACATCGAAGCAGAAATTCCAGCACGATGGCTTCTGTTTCAGCTAGAGTTACAGGATCTTCAAAAAACTAGTGAGTCAATGGTTGTCAGTAAAAGTGAGTGCTTGAAAATTGGGCTGGCACTGAAGATGAATGACAGGGATATTGAGGCGGCATTCATGTTCTATCACGATTTGACAATTTTCTTGTTTTTTCCACATGTATTACCTAATGTAGTTTTTCTCCATCCACAGCCGCTGTTCAATAAGCTGTCAGAATTAATTAGCATTTCTTTTGCTGATGCTGTTGACTGCTTAAAAGAAATGAACATTGATCTTCCATCGAATGCTCATCATCAACTTAAATGTGAAGGTACCTTTATGCGCGAATTACTTGACTGCCTTTCAGATGGATTCACACCAGATTTCACAGCAGATGATTTCTTAAAGCTGATGGATGATAGATTTATCATTGCTCCTTTGCCTCAAAAGGGAAAGTTTTTTCTACCTTCTGTGTTACCTACAACATCTCACTTGGATAATATTAGAGCTAGATTCATGAAAACCCTTGATTCTTTTGTTTTGACGTGGGATACAAAACCAATCCCACAAGGTCTTTTTACTGCTTTGACTGTTAGTCTTCTCAAACGAAGTGCTTCACCTCAATTTCACCTACATCAACCATCAAAGTTAAAAGAGATACCGAAAGAATCAATGCAGTATCGCAATGCCATTCAGTTATTATGCATTGGACCTGGTGGGGGAGTTTTACTAGTCGACTCAATCTATTGGTTGGAGATATATTACACTGGCCGTCCTACAAAATGTTCAGTTCTCAGAGAAGCGATTCTTGAATGCATCGATGATGTTGTGAAAAAATTCCAGTATACACCAATTCTCTCCATACCTCAGGAGCGTTTTCTTTGCTCGCTATGTCCACCTCCCTCTAACCATCTTTGTCGTCCAAATGAAGACAAGGATATGCTGACTTGCTGCAAAGATGCTTGCTTAACAGCAGATATCGATCGAACACGTCAGTTACCATGGATAGAACATCGACCTGTTGTTAGTGAAGTAAAACCACTAGGTAAGTTATATTTAGTGATAAACACATATATAAATTAAATATATGCATGTCTAAATAAAATGTATTACATTTCATAAGAAGGAAATTATCTGTTTCAATACATTTTACTGAAGGTATTGTAACTATTTTTTTAATGCAGATATCACTTGCATTGCTGGGAAGTACCCAAAGCTTGTAGATCTGGTCAGTCTATTGACTGACATTGAATATGACTGGGACAAGATTGGTGTTGCATTGGAAGTTGAAAATCGTGTTTTAGGTGATTTACGTCGAAGTAATGATGATAGCACAACAAAGCTCATCGCTGTCTTACGAAGCTGGATGGATACATTTCCAGTAACTTGTACTTGGAATGTTGTTTTGTCAGCAATAGGAGGTCCTATAGTTAAGCATCCTTCAACAGCACTGAAAATTAGACGTTTTTTAGCCAAAAAAGAGGTGCAGTCAAAATATGGAATAAATTTGTTGACTGACAATTGATGTTGAGTTAATTTTTTTTTACTTTTTGTATTTAGATTTTGGCTGACATTTTTAAAATAGGATTTTTAGTTTTCCATTGTTTCTCTGTTAATTTGCAATTAATATCTTTCTTAAGAGATGTATTTTTTGTACTTGTGATAGCACATTTAAAAATTTACTTTCTTGGCTCCTTAGAATCCATTTTTGATCACCTGTACCTTCATAATTTATATAGTTATAAACATATCTGTTTTAAAAGAAAATTTAAATTAGTTTTTTTGCTAAAAATTGAAAGTTCACAAGCGAGAAGAGTCCATGTATATATATATATATATATATATATATATATATATATTATATATACCAAAGTATCTATGTCTGTTCTATGGAGAGTGCTCGATGTCGTTTAGACAGAGCGGGTTAGACAAGAATTGAGGGACAGAAGAACAGATCTCTGCTTAACCCTTATTGGACCACACCTACTTTTAATTATTTAATCAAAAAACGCTTCCTGTTTTCACGTGGGCTTGATTGCTTTGTGTGGAGTGCTTTAGAGCGTAGTAATTTTTTTTTTGACTTTTATACTTATATATTTCTTTTTCTAGGAATATTTCATGACTTGAGGATTGAGTATTGACAAGTATATGAAGAAGTAACTAAGTAAAGTAAGTATTTGTTAATATACTGTTAATAATGTACAACAGAATGATAGCGCTTGAAGCAGTTATCAGGACACAGTGCTGGCTCATCTTCACACGTTTCACATATAAATAGGGTAAGATGCCTTTATATACTCCGGTCACTACACACTACACAATCTCGCTGCTTTCTCATTTTTTTAGAAAATGTGTCCTACCATTTAGCCGTTGTAAGCTATCTGTGATAAGAGGTGGAGGGGTTGTTGTTGTAACTAATGGCTTTACAAGCTCATTAATTATGCTTCTACGGAAATCCAGGTGAGCCTCTCGTACTTGTGTTTTGTTTTGATTTCCATCAGAAAGTGTGTGACGATAAATAATGAAGAAATTTACAACTGACATATCTAACAACCAGAAGAACACCTTTATCCACCATTTAATTGATTTCTGCACAAAACTATAGTAACTCATCATTTGATCTATCTTATCAACACCTAACATAAACTGATTGTATTCTGCAGCTACTTCTGGTTTCTTCACTACTCTTGACTTACCTCTTGAATAAAAAGTAATGACTACATATAAAAACATTAGTAGTACTACTAACCTGGTCTGAATATTGACCATATTTTTTGAATATTTTGTTGATAGCATAAATACAATCCCTTTATCCATCCAAGCTAGTAAAATCTTTTCTTTTTTTCTGAATGTGATCACACTACCTTTGCTCATTTTACTTAACTTTTTTATTTTGGTAGGAAGAAACTTTCTGTTCTTTTGGATGGTGCCAGTAATTGAAAATCCCATCTTTGTGAGCTCGTCTGCCAGTTCCACACCGGTATAAAACCTGTCAGTGTAGAGGTCGTGACCTTTGTCTTGCAGGTAATCAACTAGTGTTAAAACTATCTTTGTAGTATGTGAATGAGTTGGTAATGGCAATAGTGGGGTTTGTTTCCCAGCATAAACTAGGATATTGTGCATATAACCAGATTTACTTCCTGAAAGGGCATAAACTTTCAATCCCCATGGATTAGGCTTGTTCTTTACATATTGCTTGAAGGATGTACGTCCTGTAAATGGTACTATAGATTCAAGCAACTCGTACTGTCTCATCATTGATAGTGTAAGTGCAAGGAAGAGCTGTCCCAAAAATGTTTTCTATTGGTACAAACTGGTTGTCTGAACAGAACTCAAAAGTTGATTTACAATAATCTTTGACATAATCAATGGCAGTAAAGTCCACCAAAACGAAATAACACAGAAACAAAACTCAAAATCTACCCAATAGCTTTAGAAGGTAATGAATACACACTCTCAAGGGTTGTAACAAAACCAATGGTCCATCAAATCAAACCTTCTAATCTTCATCAAGGTGCAATGCATTGTCTTCACTGTTGTTTAACCTTTCAATAAATTCAGAAAATTCATGTTCTAACTCATTGGAACATTCAACCTATACTACAGTATCTGTGATAAATAAAGGAACAACCAATTTTAATACTTGCAATACGCAATTACTGTGTATGTAACATACAATTAACATACTAGATTTCAAGCTCATCGTTTGTTACATCATTTTTTTCAAAACTATTGACAATTTTCATTAAGTTGTCTGAGATAGTCGAGGGATCCAGACTAGAACCTTCTTTCTATAAATACTACTTCTACTATAAATAAAAGCATCACTAACACGTCATTTTAATTTCCTCATGCACCACACCTTAACGAGCAATTTTTTACATAACACAGATGAAGGTTTAATACAAAATTGAATTTGCTGTTATTCTGTGGGTCGATGTTCATTGCTCTTTTGACATAAAAGAGTTATCCAATAGCAAGTATCTAATGTTAAGCATATCAAACCTTATATTATCATGATATAATTAAATGCAATAGAAATGAATAAAGATAGCACTGTGTAGATTATACTAAATTATGTTTATAATTTACTTTTGAAGGAGTCTGCTGACGAGTAGGATTTGATAGAATATAGAAGAGTATTCCAAAGATGAGAAGCAGAGGGAACAAAGCAATGTAATGAAGCAGATGTATGAGAAAAGTGTAAAGAGAAGATGATAAAATCATAATGACGAGAACTATGAGCTGGGGATGGTTGAAGAGTGAATATGCCAGAAGGTAAGTAGAGTATTTTGTTAAGGCTTTTGTAAAGCAGGAATAATTTAGTAACTCTATGATTAGAAGGTTTTTTATATTTAGTACTAGTGGTTGTGTTGTAGTTGTCAAAATGGAGAATAAATACACAGCAATGTACATATTAACTAACTAGATGATCAGTTATTTATGTCATTTAATACAAAACATTTTTGTCATTTCTCAATGGATGATTTCTGTTGATCTATCAATTCTTCAGAATTATTAATAGTGCTGTATTTAGTGTATCATAGTTTAAAATTCATTTCATTTTACTCTTGATGTTAAAAGCATGAATCAGATATTCCATCCAATTGCTTTCAGTACAGTATATGTTGTTCTCGTTATGATGCTTTTTCAATGTAGCAATTATACTAAAATATAATTTCTTTATGCACCTCTCAAAGAAAAAATAGATCTTTTCACTATGCTATCTCTAAATAAATATACAATTAGAAGAAAATTAGTAGATTTTCTCAAAATAAATCATTCAGTTCTAGAAAATATAAACAATGAATGTAGCTCCAATACTTACCACCTCTCGCATAGATAACATTAACACAAATTAATCTGCAATTCTCTCTAAGAGACAAGATCTATAATCTGCCAAAACAATATTTTTAATAACAGTTATAAATAGTCGTCTCAAAACAAACTTATAAAACAATGCATTAGAATGAAAAAAAGACTTTTGTTAGATATTCTTCAGAAATATGTTGGTGACAATAATGTGTTCACACAAGAGTTAATTTAGTAGTTGCTATGGCAACAGGCTTAAATCTCTCTCTCTATCTCTCTCTCAATACACATTCATGATGCAGAATCTTATCACATCTTTGCAGTATCAATAAACTATGACTATGACAAGCAAACTTTGTAACACACATTCTATAGTCTGTGAATACTCATCTCTATTATCCAGATGAAGATTTGAAGATACTGACTTGCTGTAAAATTGGTATATAAACCAATATTATTGAAAGATATAAATAGCTACTTTCAATTAATGAAGGTGCTGCTTAAGTTAAGAAAGAACATGGTTAGTTCATTTGTGTTTCATACATATTGTTGAGTTTATTAATATTATTGTAACAGACTATGTCAAATATATATATAATTATTTATTTTAAATATAAAAAGTAGTACAATGTTAAATTTTACTAATGAAAGAAGTTTGATCAGGTGGATCAACTACATATCTTTATCCATGACAGCTCTATTGTCATACAAATGATATCTAAGTTCTGAAAAAGTATATTCACAAACAATTGTTGAAAAATATGAATAGTACGTACCAGAATTTAAAAGACAATGTATCTGAAGATACATTTGATGGGAAATAATGGAAACAGTTCATGTCTATCTAGGAGGTCTTTTCCACTCATTACCCTATAACTGTTTCTTTTGTGTGAACATTGATTTGTTTCAACTATTCAAACATTTCTATCAGACAATATATAATCTTCCTTCTTTTTAAAGGTACTCAAGAAAATGATATTTTATTAGCTATAAATGCTATTACTTTAATCTCTGTCTCTGCCATTCTCTTTAGATTTGTTGTCCAATCATTACTAGCTATTAGAATGTAATTGACTTAAATCAACAATACCAATTTACACAGAAAATGATTTAGAATATTTTCAAAAAGATTTTATTATTATTTGTGAAGGATCTTGCTATAATATTAAAATATGCTACACTAAATACAGCACTGTCAATAATTCTGAAGAATTGATAGATCAACAGAACTTGTCCATTGAGAAATGACAAAACTTTTTGTATTAAATGGCATAAATAATTGATCTTATAATTAGTTAATACCTACATTGCTGTGTATTTATTCTCAACTTTGACACCTAAAACACAACCACTAGTACGAAATATAAAAAATTATTCCTCTTCTACAAAGTCTTAAACAAAATACTCTACTTCCCTTCTTGCATATTCACTCTTAAACCATCCTCTACTCATAGTTCTTGTCAATATAACCCTATCATGCACTCTATACACTTTTCTCATAAATGTGCTTCATTACATTGCTTTGTTCCCTCTGCTTCTGATCTTTGGAATGGTCTTCAATATTTCTTTAAATCATGTTCGTCAGCAGACTCCTCAAAAGTAAATTATAAATATAATTTACTATAATCTACACAGTGGTATCTTTATTCACTTCTATTACATTTAATTATCATGATAATATAAGGTTTGATATCCTTAAACATTAGCTACTTGCTATTGGGTAACTCTTTCTGTCATAAAAAATCAGCATCGACCCACAGATGAATAACAGCACATTCACTTTATATTAATCCTTCATGTGTGTTATGTAAAATATGTTCGTTAAGGATGTGGTGCGTGACGATATTAAGATTGAAATGTTAGTGAGGCTTCTATTTATAGTAGTAGTAGTTTTATTTATAGTACAAGTCTAAAAATATTTTGTTATGATTTCCCACGACGTACAAATGGTAAGGTTTTTAAAACATTTCTTCATGAAAAAGTGCTCCTTTGTCCCTCATTTCCTTTCCTTTTTCACAGGCTTGTTTTAAGCTAAGTTTGGAGTAGAATAAATTGCATGCATTGAAGTAGGTTTGACCTCCCTGTGTTTAACTAAACTTTAGTTGGCTATGATATTTGAGTTAATTTCAAGATAGAATGTCATGGAAACAGCAGATAAGACTATATGTGAAGGTCTGTATTGCTTAGATTGAGTGTGTTTGACAGTGTACATGTGTATTGTCCTGTCTATGGCTTATACCTGGTAATGGTAATGTAATAAATAATGTGAATTACAATGTTAACAGTATATGTGTGTGAGTGTGTACTAATGTAAAACAAAATGTTTGACTAACCTATAGGATGAATGTTCTTATAGTTCTTAAATGTATGATACATCTTAAAATAATGATGTATTTATAGATTAATATAACATGTCATTTTTGATGTTGGTTTATTTTCACAGATTATCTTCTACTATATACTTTACAGTCCCTTTTTACACTGACGACTGGGAAATGATGTTCACTTAGTCAGTTACTGAAATGTTATCTTGTAGTGTGACAGGTACTGAGTGTACATATATTGTTGACTGTATATTGATAAGGGCTTGTGCTACCTATAGAAATCCATATGTCAGAGCAATAGCCAGGTTTAAATTCATTGTACATGATGTACTCATTTATGAGAGTGGTGCTTAGCTAGTGAAAAAGAAAATCAGTTTCCTCCATTTCTTGAAAAGTGAGTAAATCCTTAGTGTATAACTAACTAATCCTTTTTGTCTACACTTCTCATGTAGGTATTGAAATGGTAAACGTTTGATGGCTTCAGGATGGTCTCAGCTTCCTCTTGGAAGGTATTAGTTCATCTTTGAATCTTCACTTTAGAGTCACCATGACTACTAAAAAAGGTAGCCACAACTTCTTATTCATCCATTTAATTCCAACTATGCATCCGTCTTGGTATATTGTCATTTCATCTTTTTGTTTATTAATTTTATTTTCTTTTGGAACCATTCAGGTATTTCTTTTCTGTTTAGCCTGAATGTATATTGTCAAAATTTGTATCCCTTACTTTGAAGATCAGGTGTTAGGGAAGTAATAACACAAGTTGACAAGTGTAAATCATCATCATGGTCCTGTGATTTTTCAGTGTAAATGTCCTGGTTCCACATGTAGCCATTTTGGCTTCAGTAAGTACCCAAGCCTTCATTCTTTATTTATGTGGCTTTGTGGGGAGGTACTAAGACAAGATAGCCAACTCTTAGAACTGATATCCCCTCCTCTCTATTACAGTTTTGTTTCAGAGTGTATGATGATTGGAACTGATAAGGTGAGCAATGATTAGTTGAATTTTGAATATATGATCATTTCCGACTTGTTCATAGGAGGAAGTATTGTTGTCATTGTCTGAGAAATGAAGAAATTAGTAAAAAAGCATATTGAGATAGACATTACTTTGTGAAAGCTATCATTGTGAAAGCTAATTTGTGCACCAGTTCATTTGAATATATGGTATGTTGACGACACCTATAATGATTACTAATATTATATAATTATAGAGCTCTCCTATGGTGAATTGATGTTTAGTAAAATAATGCACTCAAGCCCTTGTCATGACAGTTACTATAGTGCTGACTATAGGATTTGTTTTGACGTAATATTTCATTACTTATTGTATTTATCCATAGTTTATTGAAATAATCAACTGGTTCTGTTTGAGAGCTGTTGCTTGGTCTTGTTTTTCTTGAAAAGGAAGAGTAGCAGTAGAAGTTGGAGTAGTAGTTATTATTGGAACAATAGAAGCAGTAGTTTAAGATTATGGTAGAAACAGGAGAAGTAGTAGCAGTGTTAGGTGTATTAAAAGCAGTACTACTTTCATTTATATTAAAAAGCAGTTCCCATCATTCACACAACCAGTACCTTCAAAGTTATCATCACTAGTTGATATCAATGTCCTCCATCATCTGCTACAATATATCTGAATCACACATAGAGATATTGTGTCATTGGAACTAGAGTTTGATAGAAACCAAAGTGTTTGTTCTTGAAAATTACCTCATGGTGCCAAGAAGAGGTTGCTATTAAATTGGGCTTTGCTCCGAAGACTCCTTCGGGAGATGGTAAATATTGATAACCACTCAATCATTTTGAACTGAAACACAGCAGATATTGTATGAGATATGTTTAAAATAAATGTATAAAGTACATACAATCATAAGGTAATACAATTTCTGAGAATTTAAGTGCAAGACATTTCACTAACTGACATAAAAATAATAAAGAAAACACAAACATATTATGATTATCTTATAATATGTAAACTATGTAAAATGGTTGTTTACTTGTAACTTGAAATGTTGTGAACTCTTTTAAAAAACTGATGTAGTCAATTCTGAAACAACACGTAATTAATAAACTTCATAAGAATTTTAAAATAGTGTATCGTACATTAATATTTTTATATTATTTTGTCAGCTAAGTCATGTGAATTTAAACTATCATCTCTTAAATATCTAGTAAATTGAGAAGGTGCTAGCATTGTGTTTGACATGATCCTTTAGATCATCAATAATCCTATCAAGATGATCTGAATTTGTCTCTCCTGTTAGTGTGGCATGACTAATCAACTTTTGTGGCTTCTAACTTCTAATGAGTAGTGTGGACATAGTACTAGTAGGAAATGATAGAGGAACAGTAGAAGTAGTAGTTTAAGTTGAGAATAGAAATTGCAGAAGTAGTAACAGTAGCAATGATAAAAGTGAAATGACAAAAATGTTTTGTATTAAATGACATAAATAACTGATCATATAGTTAGTTAATATGCAATGATAAAAGTGAAGTTGTAGAGTGTGTCACAGTGACAGATTTCAATTCAGAGTAATACTATACACACAGTTCTTATTATCTCTGTTAAACTAACTAATTAATTAGTTTACTGTAAATAAAAAATGCAGTATTCATTATTCTGAGGAAATCCCTCTATGATATCAAGAATATATAATTATAGAATATATATATTTTAATAACATTCTATTATAAATACGTTAATACATATATATGGAGATATCTACAGTTACCATAATGTGGTTCATATAACTAAGTATCTGCATTAGCAGATATATTAATACTAAGACTAATGTATCCTATATTGATATAGATTAAATTAATAATAATTCATAGACAAATGACGTCACATATTTTTAAATATGTTGTATATGATCACTAAGTTGACTGTAGGTATCTGGTGCTAATACGTGAAAAAGCTTGAGACCTAGAGCTTGTAATTAAATGAGTACTTGCAGTCATGTATCATAAGTAGTACCAACAGCTATTTTTAACTTTAATCATGACTGTATACTCAGTTGAGTAATGTAGTGAAAAAGGGGGAATGCCTTGTTAAAATCCAGAAATAGCACAATCGTGATTCATCTCCACTTTAAAGGTGTCTAGAACCATTCATCTTTGCAGATGTAGACACCAATGGACAAAATCAACCTTTAATAAATCCACATGGAGTTTTAGAGTGGGGATATTTAGTATGTATAGTATTTGCACATTAATCATATGAAAGCTTCATTAAGTATTTAGGTCAATAATTATTTGCTGAATTACTGTTATTAGGAGACTTTGCAATAGATGTAACAATGACCAACTTCCATATTGTTCTCTTCAGAGACTACAAGAGACTATTGAAGTCTAGCAGAGACAATATACTGAAGTTGCTTTAGTGACTCTACCAGATAATGTGATACTGTAAATAACATAGTGTATATAAACAAACAAACACTGTAAAAAACTAAGAGAGAGATTGGAGTCTCCAAGAGAATTTGCAAGACGAGCTTAGACAAAATATATAATGCTATGTAACATAGTGACTAATTGTAATTAAAGAAAACTTTAATTTTGTTGTATATAACATTAAACGTTTCTCTCACTCAGATTCCCATTCAGAATTGTGGTAGCAGTGTCTGTAATCAATGTACTTTACCAAGTAACTAACTATTAAACACATTTAATAATCTTGTTGATATATACAGTTGTTACCACTTTATCTATTTTTGTGCATCCATTTTTTCATATAACTGACATTATTCTCATTTATTTATTACATTATTATTATTAATATTTTGATTACTCCATGCAGTCTTATTTTTTAAATATTGAGCTTTATTTAAAACAAAACAAGTAAAGAAGTTATTAATGAGAGAAATCATTAAAATATTCTAAAGACTTTGTCTGTATCAATATGTTCTTCTCAATACATGTACCTAGTTTTAAAGGTTCACTTACACAGAAATATTTGACTTGCTATTCATGGCCAACATGTAGTAATATGAGGTCAGATCTAGTAATGTTAGTGAAACTAAGTTTTTGTCTGGTGTATGACACAATTTTATTTCAGACTAAAAACCATGAAGTGTATTTAGCAAACATTGCTCGTTATAAGATATTGCATTACTACACGTGTAACACATTGACACAACACAACTACTGAATTCGAGAAGCTTTAAACTATAAAAACTTGTCTGAGAAATTACATTGTTTAGCCAAATAGCTTGCTTACTCCTTTCTTTTTTGCTGCCATACATTCTATAAATTTTTCCATTTCCTATATTCATGCAGAGCACTAAAGTACAGCAAAGTACAGCAAAGAAGTATTAACAATTTTCTTAGAATCGTACTGTTGTTTCATTATTAATGATGATGTGATTGATCCTTCACTAATGTTTGAACTGAATGTGTATCAAGAGAATCATCTTATACTGAAATTAATTTATTGACTATGTTATCTATTATTTGCTTGAAACATGATGTGATAGAAAAGCACTTTACACGATAGCCAGAATAGTGCATCACCGTCTAGTAAAGTATACGTGAGAACTACTTCAACATAACCAAACAAAACGCTTTTTTATCTCTACTAAATGATAATCATGACCATAAAAATGTGACATGATATGCTGTTTAAGAAGAGCCACAAACAGAGCTAAAAAGAAAACTTGAGTTGTCTAACAATTTAACCAGTAAACGTAAAAGGATCGGTTGAGAATAATGGATGATAGAGATGTACAATGATTGTTGAATGACCACGTGTTTTCATAATGGATGAATTCATCAATGAATTCATTGATGAATAAACAGATGAGTAAAATAAATTGTGGAGGAATTTAGTGATTTAAATGAGTATGAATGGATAGAAAATAGAGTACATGATGACACCTATAATGATTACTAATATTATATAGTTATAGAGCTCTCCTATGGTGAATTGATGTTTAGTAAAATTGTACACTCAAGCTCTAGAATGTTGCTAAAGATGGTCATCATGACAGTTACTATAGTGCTGACTATAGGGATTTGTTTTGATGTAATATTACATTACTTATTGTATTTATAAATAGTTTATTGAAATAATCAACTGGTTCTGTTTGAGAGCTGTTGCTTGTTCTTGCTTTTCTCGAAATGTAAAAGGATCAGTTGAGATGGCTCATGTTACACTTACACATGATGTATAAAGAATTGTTATATATTATTAAAGAAGTGAGATTCATTATATAGAATTAAATAAAAGATAAAATAATCTAACAAATATGCAGACATCCATTCATAGAGTCAACAATTCTTCATGTTTGATGTATCTTCTTTCCTGCTATATATTCATTATTATTTTTATAAAGCATCTTTTATCTCAACAAGAACTGTATTTGAATTTTCTTAAGATAGCTTGTAGTGTTATTATCAGATAATGTTAAATTAGTAGACTGATAACTGTATAGCTATGTTCATAATTACATTACAAATACATATATCAATGTATGATATTGATGAATCATAAAAACTGCTCAGATTTAGAAAAGAAAGTTCTTTTAGGATGTTTTGAATGGTTAGCTAGCTACAGGATAATTTTAAAACTCATACATTCTGCTAAAAAACCTTTAACATAGAAAAATATCATTTTAAAAAAAAGGATGAAAATACCATGACTGCAGTTAATTGAAAGCAAATTGGGTATTGTATTACTTGTAAGCATGTCTGTCCACTTTTAAAATACGTGTCAATATCTCTTTGTTTGCTACATTAACTGATGTTACATGTAATGCTAATAACATTGCTTCATTGAATGATTCAATAGCTTAATGTTTTTAAAAAAATAAGTGAAGTAGCTAAACAAAATATGATGATGTTTCATAATAAAAACAATGTGCATATAATAATAAATTATTATTGAAAAAAAATGTTTAGTAAAGAATGTGTATTATTCATGAAAAGGTTGCTTTTGCTAAGAAAAGTAAAATTATCTATCAAATAATAGAAAGACAGAGACATCTTATAATAATTGGTTATATATATAATATATATAAGTTAAAGGGGGGGGGACATGCCAAAATTCAAAAATATTTTTTTTGCATAAATGTTATCTTTGACATATGCAATTCACCCTAAAAATATTTTAAAATTTTCTAAAAATTGTTATCACTGTTAAAAGCAAGCTTCTTTTCGAAGCTCTTTTAAGGATTCTTCTGAGATTACAATGTTCTTCCTAGGAGGGTGGGGCTCCCTTGTGACGTCACAAGGGGAACGAATGCTAGCATTGCTAGGTGCAAAGTAATGGCTGAAGACTTTCAATGCAATGTATCTAGTCGGTATTCCAGCATATTAAGCCTCTCCTACTCTTCTTCTTCTTTTGATATGATCGAAAGCAGTGACCCTGCTTCGTGTGTGGAATCTGACCTCGAGGAAGGCTCTGAGAACATAGTTGTTCCATATCGGTATGAACCAGAGGAAAATGGCTCTGAGTCAGAATCTTCAGATGAGTCTCAGAATAATGGGAGGTTACTAAATACTGAATGGTTAGTCTCTTGTGTCAGATTCTGCTATCAAGAGCCACAGAAGTCGTTTCAGCCTTCTCCAAAATCAGTTCAATATTAGTTCAATAATGTTATTATTTGTTTGTTATGAAAATAATTAATATCATTGACTCTAAACTCATTAACTATATGTTAGTCTCGTTGAGTTAGTGATACTTGAACCCAACATAATGAGCAGATGGAAACTTTGTCCAAATTTTGTTGTCAACACAGCTAGGTAATACATGTATGTTTCTTCCAACCCAATCCCAACACCAACTAGTAAACTGTTGATAAGAGATAAATTTGTATTGCCTGTATGTAATGGCTTACTGTAAGTGAGTTCAATAAAACCCTGTACTTACTCATATCCTGGTTGGTCCTGAATATCATGTGTACCATAATGTTGCCTATAACTGAAATATCCTGCTTGTAATGCTCAAACATTTAGGCAAACAGGTTCAAATCCTTCATGTTCAGTGATACAGGATATCTGTGCTTGAATCTGCCCCATTTTCTGGATTGTAATGTCTATCTCACAACACCATATGCACTCAGCTACAGTAGGCATGACTATACAATGTCCACAGTTACACAGGTAAATTGTATCTATATATATATAACATAACACAATATTTTGAAGTTAGCTCAGACAGCTCATGTAGCCTTCTTATTCATTATTATAGCTGACTAACAGACACAAGAGACTAACCATTCAGTATTTAGTAACCTCCCATCATTCTGAGACTCATCTGAAGATTCTGACTCAGAGCCATTTTCCTCTGGTTCATACCGATATGGAACAACTATGTTCTCAGAGCCTTCCTCGAGGTCAGATTCCACACACGAAGCAGGGTCACTGCTTTCGATCATATCAAAAGAAGAAGAAGAGTAGGAGAGGCTTAATATGCTGGAATACCGACTAGATACATTGCATTGAAAGTCTTCAGCCATTACTTTGCACCTAGGAATGCTAGCATTCGTTCCCCTTGTGACGTCACAAGGGAGCCCCACCCTCCTAGGAAGAACATTGTAATCTCAGAAGAATCCTTAAAAGAGCTTCGAAAAGAAGCTTGCTTTTAACAGTGATAACAATTTTTAGAAAATTTTAAAATATTTTTAGGGTGAATTGCATATGTCAAAGATAACATTTATGCAAAAAAAATATTTTTGAATTTTGGCATGTCCCCCCCCCTTTAAGTATCATGTGTATTATATAGATTTTATGTCGATTGAAATATTAATGTATCTATATACTAATACACATTAATTGTCATATTATATTTGTTGAAAACAGTATCTATTTTCTTTATCTAAATAAGCTACAATAACATTTTTAGGTTTGTAAATATTATCAAGTCACATCAGATAAGTAACTGAAATGTCAGGACAAAGGTTGAGTCATGACATTTACTTTCTGATTATGTGTACGTAATAGTTTGTGTTACAACTCATGTCCTTTATATGCAAACATAGTATAGACTTAATGTGTGTAGTTAGTTGTCAGTTGGACTACACTTATCTAGTTATTGGACAGAATATACAATTCCAATGGAAATTAATGTTTATACCTCTTGTTAGAGTTAATTGTTTTAAGAAGAGATATGGTCTCTTCACCTATGACAAAGACAGATTGGAAATAATCAGTAAGAAATGCTTTTGCACAACTGTTAACTATAATTTCTTTATTTTAATATGAACATTAGAAAGAATAAACATGTAATATTGAATGATTTCTTCAATATTTGCATTAGCAGCTGTTGACTGAACTGATCACTTTATTTTGAGTTTTCAACAAATTTTAGCAGCAAAAGCTTTCTTTTAAAGACGTCCCTCTATGATATCAAGTGTATTGTCCCATGAAGCAATAGTTGGTTTATTATCCAACCAGCTTTTTAGCATTTCTTGACATCTTAAGGTGTTTGAAATGGAGGAAGATAATAAATTGTCACTGGTACTAGAATCAATTCCTAATAGATCTCCAATCTATTGCCATGTATTTGCCAGTTATTGTATAAAGTAATTTCAGTAATAGAAGTTTTCAGGTTTTAAAACTATAATGAAATTATAAGAGATGAAAATTATATTGAGTATTAAAAACAGTAGAACAATGTTATTAACTGGTATAAAACTGTACTTTTTAAAAATAAAAACAAGTAGATCAGTCTTATCACAGTCAATGTATAATAACACTTATTAAGCTTCATAAAGACATTATATTTAAAATATATAATTATATATACATATGCATATTTGACATAGTCTGTTACAATAATATTAATAAACTCAACAACATGTATGAAACACAAATGAACTAACCATGTTCTTTCTTAACTTAAGCAGCATCTTTATTAATTGAAAGTAGCTATTTACATTTTTTAGTAATTTTGGTTTACATACCATTTTTACAGCAAGTCGGTATCTTCATCTCGATAATAGAGATAAGTAATCACAGACTATAGAATGTGTGTTACAAAGTTTCCTTGTCATAGTCATAGTTTATTGATACTGCAAAGATGTGATAAGATTCTGCATCATGGATGTGTATTGAGAGAGATTGAGAGATTTAAGCCTGTTGCCATACCAACTACTAAATTCACTCTTGTGTGAGCACATTATTGTTACCAACATATTTCTGAAGAATATCTAATCAGGTCTTTTTTTCATTCTAATAAATTGTTTATAAGCTTGATTTGAGACGACTGTTTATAACTGTTTCTTAAAAATATTGTTTTGACAGATTATCGATCTTGTCCCTTAGATAGCATTGCAGATTAGTTTGTCTTAATGATATCTATGCGAGAGGTGGTAAGTATTGGAGCTACATTCATTATTTATATTTTCTAGAACTGAATGATTTATTTTGAGAAAATCTACTAATTTTCTTCTAATTGTATATTTATTTAGAGATAGCATAGTGAAAAGATCTATTTTTCTTTGAGAAGTACATAAAGGAATTATATTTTAGTATAATTGCTACATTGAAAAAGCATCATAACGAGAACAACATATACTGTACTGAAAGCAATTGGATGAAATATCTGATTCATGGTTTTAACATCATGAGTAAAATGAAATGAATTTTAAACTATGCTACACTAAATACAGCACTATTAATAATTCTGAAGAATTGATAGATCAACAGAACTCATCCATTGAGAAATGACAAAAATATTTTGTATTAAATGATATAAAAAACTGATCATATAGTTAGTTAATATGCACATTACTGTGTATTTATTTTCCTTTTTGACAAATACAACACAACCACTAGTACTAAATATAAAAAACCCTTCTAATCATCGAGTTTCTAAATTATTCTTGCTTTACAAAAGCTTCAACAAAATACTCTACTTCCCTTCTGGCATATTACTCTTAAACCATTCCCTACTCATAGTTCTCGTCATTATGATCCTATATTAAGTTTGCAAAACCATGTGCTCAAGCTCTAGGATGTTGCTGAAGATTGACATCATGAGAGCGAAGATAATGCTGACCATAGAAATTTGTTTGATGCAATATTTCATTATTTACTGTGTCAGTACATAGTTGTTTAAAATAATGGACAGGTTCTGCTCCAGAGATGTTGCTCCTTGGTCCTGGCATTTCTTGGAATGGCGATGGAGAAATACCAATTGCAGTAGTTGGTGTGGCAGTTAATGTTGTAACAATAGCAGCCATAGTAATAGGGAATGATAGAAGACAATAGAAGAGGTAGTTGAAATTGATAATAGAAATTGTGTTCAATAGAAATCATACTGTATTTTGCAATAAAGAAAAATTTACTAGTGTCTTTTGTGTTTTGCAAATAAATTGGTTGGTGTTCTGTATGGATCTTTCATTATATTAATGAACGTTTAGTAGATATTGAACAAGCACGGTCATTAAGGGTCATTACATATTTAATATCCATCAAAAAATGTGTCACAATACATGATATATAATAAAAATAAATATATCATACACATACATTTAGATAATAAGGAGATTTCCAAGAATAGACATTTCAATAACTGATGTAACAATAACAAAGAAAATATTAGCATATTTATTATGTTTATCTTATAATGTGTAAACTATGTAAAATTGTTGGTTACTTGTAACTTGAAAATTTGCAAACTCTTAACTTTTCAATGTAGCCAATTCTGAAACAATAAGTAATTAATAAATTTCATAAAATTAAAAATTAATGTATAATACCTT
This sequence comes from Xestospongia muta, assembly GCA_963693285.1. Taxonomy (NCBI): domain Eukaryota; kingdom Metazoa; phylum Porifera; class Demospongiae; order Haplosclerida; family Petrosiidae; genus Xestospongia; species Xestospongia muta. Next base: position 18,684,322 of record OY848918.1, read on the forward strand.
TATATTTTGACATTATTATGTCAGCTAATTCACGTTTTTTTAAACTATCATCTTTTAAAACATCTAGGAAAGTCGTAAAGGTACTAGCATTGTGTTTGACATGATCTTTTAGTTCATCAAGAATCATATCAAGACGATCAGAACTTGTCTCTCTTGTTAACCTGTCCTTAACTTTTTTGTAAATATTCTCAGAAATAACTTCTTTTGCATACAGTTTTCTTGCTAGGGCAATGGGATCAATATTTGACTCAACAATAATATCAGTACATTGAACTAATGCCCTTCTACCTATTTCAGAGTTTAGAATACCATCTATAGAATGAAGAGATAAAACAGCAGTACCAGTAATTACATATAATGACATGGTTAGTCTGTATAAGATGACTACATAATTATATTCTTGTGAGATGAACAGGCTTTGTAATAGTAACATAGTCATGTCATGCTTTACAAAAGTAATGCTTGAAAGGATATGTGCATTGACTTACCTGTGATTGACAATGAGCTTCTTGAATCTTCTGTATGCATATGAGCAGGAAATAATTCTACATAAAATAATGTCATTACATTACTAGCTTTGAAAAGAACCATAATGACAGAAAAACAGGAAAGGATAGAAGCATGAAGAGCACACATAGATAAATAAACTGTCTATTTTCAATTTTTTCATGCTAGTGATATTCCCATTTTTGAAGACACAATTACTTTAAGCAAGGACTGTGAAAACAACTGATTGTGCAATGAACAATGGCTGAATTACAATTCATTGTGCAGGCATAGCCTACTGCTGCCTTATATAGTTTCAATAAAGTTGTTTCTATAGCACTGATATCTTTAATGTAAGAGCAAGACATTTTCAATGTATTTTTTTTAAGTTCAATATTTGAATGACTTAAGCCTTTGTATTATTGTGATTGTATTTTATTGTTACAATCTAGAAAGTGCCTTCACATGATATGATATAGTACAATGGTCAAGTTTTATATCTGAATTTGATGTCCTAACTAAGGAATGTACTTAATTGCATTAGATAATAGAACAGTAACATGTAGGTAAAGGGAATGTAGAGGAATGTCAGGTATTCACGCAAATAATTAAAATGTATTACATTTCCTACACACGTCATTTTATACTTTTCATAACACACATCGTTAACTGCTTGAAGACTAGCACAAATTTGTTAATATAGCAGTTAAGATTATAAAGTAATTATTGTTCAAAATTAATCAAATAGCTGACCGGATTCATTACCAAGGAATTGGCATATTTCAATAGCAAGTGATTTCATCTGTAGAGGACCCTCAATGACACTAATGAAATGATCCCATGTCACTGGAGTAGGCTCATTATCTAACCAGCTCTGCAGCATCTTTGACATCTTTTTTTGGTCAGATAAATTAGAATTATACAACATGTCAATAGTATCAGAGTCAACTCCAAGTAGATTTCCTATCTCTTGCCATTTAGTAGACAGAGAAGAAAGAAACCTAAGCAGTACAAGTTTCTCTGGTTTTGTGGCTGAGAGGTTAAAAAAGTATTAATGAAATGAAGTTAATTTGTTCCAGATTAAAACATACTAGACAAGCATAATAATTCTGCTATTTAATGAAATTGATAATATCATGTAAAGACAAGAAATTCCTTGTTTATTAATTTAGTCATTGCTAAGGTAATGGACAAATGCTTAAAATTGGAGGTGCTACAATAAGTCAGGTCTTTAGGCTCCATACATGTTAAAAGTATTAGTGTACAACTGTCAATCGTTCTGTTCTTATGATGCTGATGTCTAGAAGAATCCATAGAAAATAATGCTCATTTGGTGTTAGTCTATCAGAAATATCAGATCAATTGCCTTGTTTTGTTACACCTCTTAATTTAATTTGTATTATTACTATCAATTTCCTTTAGATAAATGTGGACTAGGAAGCAAATCTTGTCTCTTTTATACAGTTCTTATGCATCAACATCTTATTTATATGTACAATATGCTACTTAAAGGGGGGGGGACATGCCAAAATTCAAAAATATTTTTTTTGCATAAATGTTATCTTTGACATATGCAATTCACCCTAAAAATATTTCAATAATTTTTAAAAATTGTTATCACTGTTAAAAGCAAGCTTCTTTTCGAAGCTCTTTTAAGGCTTCTTCTGAGATTACAATGTTCTTCCTAGTAGGGTGGGGCTCCCTTGTGACGTCACAAGGGGAACGAATGCTAGCATTGCTAGGTGCAAAGTAATGGCTGAAGACTTTCAATGCAATGTATCTAGTCGGTATTCCAGCATATTAAGCCTCTCCTACTCTTCTTCTTCCTTCGATATGATCGAAAGCAGTGACCCTGCTTCGTGTGTGGAATCTGACCTCGAGGAAGGCTCTGAGAACATAGTTGTTCTATATCAGTATGAACCAGAGGAAAATGGCTCTGAGTCAGAATCATGAGATGAGTCTCAGAATGATGGGAGGTTACTAAATACTGAATGATTAGTCTCTTGTGTCAGTTTCTGCTATCAAGAGCCACAAAAGTCGTTTCAGCCTTCTCCAACATTACTTCAATATTAGTTCAATAATGTTATTATTTGTTTGTTATGGAAATAATTAATATCATTACTCTTGACTCTAAACTCATTAACTATATGTTAGTCTCATTGAGTTAGTGATACTTGAACCCAACATAATGAGCAAATGGAAACTTTGTCCAAATTTTGTTGTCAACACATCTAGGTAATACAACATGTATTTTTCTTCCAACCCAATCCCAACACCAACTAGTAAACTGTTGATAAGAGATAAATTTGTATTGCCTGTATGTAATGGCTTACTGTAAGTGAGTTCAATAAAACCCTGTACTTACTCATATCCTGGTTGGTCCTGAATATCATGCGTACCATAATGTTGCCTATAACTAAAATATCCTGCTTGTAATACCCAAACATTTAGGCAAACTGGTTCAAATCCTTCATGTTCAGTGATACAGGATATCTGTGCTTGAATCTGCCCCATTTTCTGGATTGTAATGTCTATCTCACAACACCATATGCACTCAGCTACAGTAGGCATGACTATACAATGTCCACAGTTACACAGGTAAATATAATATATAGTATCTATAACATAACATAATATTTTGAAGTTAGCTCAGACAGCTCATGTAGCCTTCTTATTCATTATTATAGCTGACTAACAGACACAAGAGACTAATCATTCAGTATTTAGTAACCTCCCATCATTCTGAGACTCATCTCATGATTCTGACTCAGAGCCATTTTCCTCTGGTTCATACTGATATAGAACAACTATGTTCTCAGAGCCTTCCTCGAGGTCAGATTCCACACACGAAGCAGGGTCACTGCTTTCGATCATATCGAAGGAAGAAGAAGAGTAGGAGAGGCTTAATATGCTGGAATACCGACTAGATACATTGCATTGAAAGTCTTCAGCCATTACTTTGCACCTAGCAATGCTAGCATTCGTTCCCCTTGTGACGTCACAAGGGAGCCCCACCCTACTAGGAAGAACATTGTAATCTCAGAAGAAGCCTTAAAAGAGCTTCGAAAAGAAGCTTGCTTTTAACAGTGATAACAATTTTTAAAAATTATTGAAATATTTTTAGGGTGAATTGCATATGTCAAAGATAACATTTATGCAAAAAAAATATTTTTGAATTTTGGCATGTCCCCCCCCCTTTAACTAAACAGTGGTTTTAACTTAAAGGAATTTACATTATTACTACATTGAGCTCTTTCCAATCACATTTACTAATAATATATGAACAAAATTCCTTTATTATACCTTTAATTTTGAGAGGTAAAAATGGTAGTACTGATGGTGAACATTCTATCTCTACATCTTTATCTTGATTGTCTAGAGTGAATATGAATAGTCAAATAAAACACATGTCCTTTTTAGTTTACACTAACAACTAATTTTTGTAAATATTAAGTAATTGTAATTAATAAATGTGATGATATCATATAAAGTCACCATCATCCTTTTACAGTGATTTATGCATTGCAAAGATGTGGAAAAATTCTTATAACTAGAGGTGTTAAAATATGTCAGGTCCTTAGGCTTGATACATGCCAAATTCAAAGTGACTCACTTGCTAGTTATTTTGTTCTTATGATACTAATATTGAGACACAATTAACAGAAAGTCATGATTTCCTAGTGATTATTAATCAGTAGATATCAGATCAATTACCTTGTTTGCCAGACCTCTTAATTTAATCAGTATTAATACTATTACTATCATTTACACAAATGTGGGATATGTAGCAATCTGTGATTCTTTGTTATACAGTTCTTATACTTATATATCAACATGTTATTTATATGTACAATATGCTTTATGACTACACAATGGTGTTAACTATTATTACTACATATCTCACCTTCTTTTATAGTAATTTCATCATCTTGATCAGTGGTATAGGATGACATGACTTTAGCTTTTGACTGGTCACAAGGTTGACCTCTTGAATCAAGTGATGATGGAATATGGATGGGCTTCTCTGAATCTAGAGAATTAAGAAGAATTTTAATGAAAGTTATTTTATTTGACCATGTTCAGTATTGATGTTTCTAACCAACTTACCAAATGGAACTGAAATATGAGCCATACTCTGGAATTCAATATCTGAATAATTCTCAGCAAGACGATGTAATTTCATATCTCTTATTGCCTTAATCAAAACTTCTTTAGTAGCTCTGCCCTCATTTAACCACTTGGTAATCATTTTTGTTCGACCTGGTTCTGTTTGACAAAGTGTGTCTTCTTTTATTCTCTTCAAAACAGAATCCTGAAAACCTAAGCATATACCTAGTGTGTGCCAATCAGGTACATTATCAACAGTTTGTAAGACAGCATAGAGATGTGTTATATCTACAAAAAATAAAATATAAATGTATAATCTTAGTTTATTACATACCTAAAGGTCCATCTGGTATATTGGTACTCAAAGAAACTGTGGCCAGTAATGGACTAGAATCTACATTAAAATAATATTATTCATTGATTTGTACTCATAATAGTTTTTATCTAAACTTACCAATGAGCCAACATTTTTGTCTTTCATTAGTTAATTGTAACGTGGGCAAATTTTTCTCAATACTGCATCTAATAGATGGAGGTTCATCTTCATATGATATTAAGGCTGGATGTAACTTGTACTCTGTTTTCAGATGTACTTGTTGACAGGACACTGATACTTCAGCTTTTAAGGCTACTTTATCATAAGCCAGTATGTCAGCACATGTTGATATGGCTTCACAGATGACTTGTCGAAGTTGAAAGCAATTTTTGATAAGGCCAGTATAATACACCTCAATCCAATAGAATCTGTCAACTAGAAGAACAGAGCCAAATAGATCTACAGAGGTATCAAGTAAAATAGCATAACGAAGCTGTGTAGGAAATGTAGATGAACGTGTTTCATGATTTATATAAAATTGAGGCTTCTCTTTTCGACTAACAAGTGCAACTACTACAGCAGGAAACACACCCTAAACAAAACAAAAAGAAATATAATAATATGTACTACTAATGCTGCAGTCATAACCAACCCAATCTATTCTACAAGTATGTATATTCATACCTGAGGAATTACTTTAGTCTCAAAAGTAATAATCATTGGATCACATGACATTGAAAATGCACTTGTATCTTCTTCAGTTATTTGACATGGTGGTAACACAACTGGCATGAAGTGTCGCATTTGAGTTTCACTTGTGGAAAGAGGAGCGATAATACGAAGATATCGAAGCAATTTAAGAAAGTTCTCTTCTGAAAATAAAGGAGCAACAAAAGGAAGGCAAAGCTTATTAAGTAAAGAACTATCAAATACTCCATCTTCATGAAAAATGCGCTGAGCACCTGCTTCCAAACATTGATTTGCTGGTAAAATATCTTCTAATAATTCAACAAATGAAAATCGTATAAGAGCTGAAAGCATATCAAGGATATATTGAGGATTAGTAAAAATAACATTAGGAAGCACTTTTGGAAAAAAGAGGAACAAGGCCATGGAATGAAGGTATGTGATAGATTTTAGTACATCACTACGATCCATTCCTAAATTAACTCCAATATTACAACAGGAGTCCAATGAAATCATGCCATGTTCCTCTTGTGATGCTTCCTCTGTTAGACGCATTTCAAACATGTAATAACGTACTGGTATCGGTACAGTTATACCAATATGCTTCTGATAAGACATAATACGCTGACGGAAATACAAAGATATCTTTTTGCGATTCCACCAACAAAGGTTGTCAACTGGAAATATAAGCTCTGAAGGATTATCTTTAAAGAAAATAAAATGATCTCGAAATTCATGAAGGACCGAGAGAAGCTGCTCATTCTTTTCATGCAATAACTCTAATTTCTTTTTCTTTGAGCCTTTCATCTTGTCATAATAAGTGCCAACAATCATAAAAAGTGGCAAGCGTTTGTTTCCTTTCACTACAACAGAATTCTTAGAAGCAATTATTGAGCGTACAAAATTCTCTATAAGCTGTAGGTTAGTCATTTGCAACTTACTGGGTTGACTAAGTAATTTGCCATTTAATGAGTAAGAGAACTGAGGCTTATCAGAAAGGTTTTCAATTAACTTTGTGCAAATAATGTTCATTGTATTACCACGAACAAACGCACGTGATACATCCGCAAATTGTGGCTGACCCCCACTATCAAGAATATTTATCCATGTAGCTTTATGGAGATCTTCTGATTTTTTTCGTTTAGTAAGGAGTTCTACCATTTCAGTAGAATAGTGGTCAGTGTCAGGCTGTTGTGACAAAGGTGTTGATTCTGCAATTGCAGTAGTTTTGTCATTTTTTGTACTGTTAGAGGTGAGGTGTAGTATATCTGGCGTTGACTGTACTGGTTGATGATCTTGTGAAGAAACCATCTTAGCTGAAACAGGTGATTCATTAGTAGATAAATCGCATTCTTCGAGAGCAAAATTCTGTTCTGGTGATTCTAGTAAAATATTTTCATCTAAATACAACATTGGGTCTACTGATAAGATGGTGTCACTAGAAATTTCAGATATTTGAGGATCGTTGTTTTCAGACTCATTTTCGATAGCAATAATGGCATCTGACAGCATCTTCAATAGATCAAGGCCAGTAACTTTTAACCAAATCTTGCCTTCATCACGTTCTGCCACTCTTTCTATCGCACGAACTGGTCTTGTTGCTAATGCTGTACTGTCATGAACTTTAGGTGCAGGCCATTTGAACAGTAGAGACTTGAACGATGTTTTTCCAACACAAGGAGGCCCCATTAGAACCAATCGTAAATTAGTAAGATGAACAACACCTTTGTGGAGGCCACGTTTCAAAAGGTTGCGTGAAACCTGGCGTAGTTCTACATTTTAAAAGAAATAAAGAAAGCAAGTTAACTATAATATATGGTCATTGTATCTTCAAGTCATTTGTTATTATAATACTGCAGTTAGACAAATAATATTAAATAAATGTCTTGACTTAACAGATGATCATATGCTCTCTTTTAGGTTAAAAGTGAAGAGGCATTACAAAGGTATTGTATTACTGTATTATTGTATTATGATTTTTGTGTGTTCAAGTCATTTGTCATTAATATTAGAGTTAGACAAAATAATATGAAAAATAAGTCATAACTTCACAAACAATGACATGTTTTCTTCTTGGGTAAAATTAAAGCCAATGTGGATGTATTGTTTTACAGTATTAGTAAGGTATTCATTTATTTGACCAAAAATTAACGTGTACAATATGATAGAATGAATGTACTTATTACAATATACATACTTGCATCAGTTAACACCCTCAAAACATGACGATCAGTTGCCAAATCAAGTGCAGTTTTACCAGCCTGTGATAAGAAAGAGACATTCAACAACACAATATTGAGAATAATATAATTATTGTGTAGTATTTAGCAACATAAAGGTAACAATTTTGTGTTTCATCACTATTCATTGCAGTACACTAGATTATGTAAATAATCAATTGTATAGACAGTATTCATATAAACTTGGCAATTACAAAATTTAGAAAACATCACAATACTGCTTCTTTATTATAGTGAAATCATGATGTTTTTACAATACATGTACTTATAATAATATTGCATGCCACAAATCTTTCATGTTTATTAAATTAATTATTTCACATAATGAAAATGTAAGTAATAAAAATAGTTTAAAAGATGAAAATAGTTAGAGATGACAATGTCAAAAAGGAAAGAAAAAGCTATGGGTAAAAACAGGAATCTATTAAAAAAATTCCAACATAATAGACAATCACTATCAATCTTACAAAAATTCATAAGTATAATTTTATACATCTGAAAGACGATGTACCAGTATCAAAAACAATGCCACAGTTTTTCTTCAATCATAGATATTTGCCACTGATAAAACAATATTTCAAATTGTAGCCAACAGTCTCGGCCTTTATACTGTAAAGTTCTGGTTACTTTTGTAAATTTTATTGTATGAAATTAATCTTTCATCCATACCTTCTCCTTCCAACATTTCTAATTTTTTTTTAAAAAAATTATCATTTTACTTCGTTTATATTCTATTACTGGAACACATATTGTTAGATTTGACCTAATAAATCATTGCTGATACAACCCACTATGTTAACCTAGTAAATCAGTGGTAACTCAACTAACTTTTAATATTTAAGATTTCCATTAACATGATCCATATTTCATTGGTCAACTTAAATGTGATAATTATGATATTAGATTTAAGAGACACATTATCACATGTGTGTCACACTATAATTGAATTATTGTGAAAGTAATGTTTCTAGTGAAAAAATGAAAACTGAATAGATTGCATTAGGTGTTTAAACTGAAATTATTGAAAGTAATGGTAATGAAAATTCATCTGCCTTTGCATGCTACAGAGAGAATAATTCAATTTAGGATGAAGAGATGAATTTTGCTGCAAAAATCAGCTCTAATAAAATGTGAGCTATTGGGAAGAAAATTACAAGCTATCATTGTTCTATTGTTCTTTTTTAATTGACAAATAAATACCCAATAGCTACTGCTAGTTTAAAGTGCACAGACAGAGTAAAACAATAATAAACAATATAGTATAAATAGGTACTGGATAAAGTATGATTAATAAGACAAAGATAAAAATTGATAATTAATGATATCTGATAAGCTTTAGGATGGTAAGTGATAGCAGGTAGATGATTAGTGAATAAGCATATTTACTTTAGATTTAAAATTGATCAGAGACTAAAACTTAGCCACGCCTTTTTACTCAACACCCACAAAAATTAGAATAGCTTTATTGTAATTAATTATGTAGCTTGTGGAATAAACAGTGTTCTTTTTATTTTATACATTAATTAACACCAAACATTAAAGAAGCATTGTGACTGGTACTAATAGAAAAAGCAAATTTCTGATGGAAACACATTTACGAGGGTGGTATCTAGCACGTGGAAAATATATGTTTCCACCATTTCATGGAAAAGTAAGGAAATCCATAGTATGTTACTAGCTGATCACCATTGTCTACACCTCATATGTAGATATCATTTATTTCTTATACAAGGAATTGTCATTATTATTACACTGGCATAGAACAGCCTAGTGATATCTTTGATGATTGAGAACCTATTGATCTCACTTTTGACAATACTGTTTCTGATGAAATAAGTTGATACTTTACAAAACTCCAGTGACCATCATTATCCTCAATGAGTTCCAAATCGTCATGAACGATTCATTAACATACATGTACCATACTAAGTTTCAGTGTATTCTATTTTTGTATTGGTAATGTTGTGTGTGGTTTTGTTTTGTGCATGCTCAAAAATTTGAGCACCTCATGTATTGTTAGACTAATTTTAGATTATAAGTCTTGTGTAATCCATATATAATGTTATATTAGGTGACAAAACCACAAATAACTACATAATTACATGAATTAATAACAACATTACATACAAAATACCGTCATATTTAATAATGACAACATGTTTAATAATGAAGACACTTACATTGTTAATGGCATCCAGTGATGCACCAGACTTTATTAGCACATCAGCTACACCATTGTGGCCATGTAAAGCAGCAATGTGAAGGGGAGTATTATTGTTCTACATAAAGTAGATATCTGTATTTATGGTCAATTCACTTAATAATATATAGCTACAACTAATGGTACATTATAAAGGGTAGGTAAAATAATTCAATGTTTTTAAACTAATGTGTATAGAGAAGTTAATGATTTATGTGATGTGAGTAGTAGTATTCATGATAACTAGCTATGATATGTTTGGAAATTAAAATGTTTGTCATATTATGTCACAAATCTTTTACCTATAGATTTACAATACATTCACATAAAAATGAATATCTAGTGCATATAATATAAGTCATTGACTTTACAGGCTACTTCTTTGACATAAAATGTAACAATAAAATGAAATGTATACTGACATGGTTTGATTTTTCTCCTTTATTTATGATTGCATATATCAATTGACTCTTGAATGATTGAATTATTAATAGTAAGTGGCATTGGATGTTCTCTCAGAGATTATTCAGAAGTTCACAATTTGAGTAGGCAGCTGTACAAAATTGACAGTGTCCTTATAAAATTCGCAAAAGCTCTATTGATCTTTTTTCCAGAAAACAATGGTTCAAAGTGCTAACATTGACATAAATTAACTGGTCATTACTTATAATATATACCTTACACTATAAAGTACTTATAAATTAACTACACTGATATACGTATTCAAACAAAAGCTGTATGATGACATGTCACAAAAAATTGGAGGGGTAGGAGTATGAAGTACCCAAGCAAATACTTAAAATGTCTACTTGTTCCTGCATTAGTCACTATATTTAGATATCCATACTACAGACAACTGTATATATTCCACAACGGATTAAACACTGGTTCTTTAGGTTAATGATGCAGATAAACTTTAAACTTTGTTAAAAAGTCAGCCCTAAGATATATTATTGGCCAACATCTTATTAATGAAAACACTTTAAAGGACTATGACATTCCTAGTGTTTGTTAAAGTGCTTCCTGGTGAGTACAAGCTAGTGTTTTCGTTCTAATTCTGAGCAGACTTATCAATTATTAACGTTGATCACCAGCAAACTCTGTTATAGGTTCTCCATGCTTCTGTCTTCTGTGATGCAATTTGTATTGCTATTGTAGCATTGTTATCTAGTGAAATTTGCTTCTTATGCTCTTCGTGTAAGAGGTTGTGATTGTCCATATTCAAAAGACCAAGTTCTCCCAATAGCACTATCAAAAAAAGACATAAGGACTTCTGGTTCCTCAAAACAGAAGTGGATCATCTCAGTCACAATTGTAATGTTGACACTTTGGTGATCATTAATTGCGAGACTGACTACATGTCAACGGACCAAAACTTAGCCACGCCTTTTTACACAACACCCACAAATTTAGAATAGCTTTATTGTAATTTATTATGTAGCTTGTGGAATAAACAGTGTTCTTTTTTATTTTTACATTACACCAAACATTATAGAAGCATTGTGACTGGTACTAATAGAAAAAGCAAATTTCTGATGGAATCTCCAGGGTAATTTAATGTGTGATGTACACATTTACGAGGGTAGTATCTAGCACGTGGAAAATATTTGTTTCCACCATTTCATGGAAAAGTAAGGAAATCCATAGTATGTTACTAGCTGATCGCCACTGTCTACACCTCATATGTAGACATCAGTTGAGTAGTTGCGTTGAGTTGAGTAGTTGCGTTCAAGCTACAGAATGAACTTTTAAATTCTCCAGACAATGGCCAGACTTCCTTCTCTAGGATAGAGGTTTTGTGTTAGAGGTAGAGAATAAACTTTTCATTTCCCAGATAATGGCCACACTTCTTTCTCTACGATTGAGTAGTTGATTTAGAGGTAGAGAATGAACTTTTGATTCCTCAAAAAATGGCAAGACTTCCTTCTCTAAGGGTTGAGTAGTTGCGTTCAAGCTAGAGAATGAACTTTTGATTCTCCAGATAATGCCCAGACTTCCTTCTCTAAGGGTTGAGTAGTTGCGTTTGAGGCAGTGAATGAACTTTTAATTCCACAGATAATGGCCAGACTTCCTCCTTTAGTGTTGAGTAGTTGCCTTTTCTAAATGTTTCTATTTTTCGTCACAACTGGTAGGAAAGTGTTCCTACAGAAATATGATGGAGAATAGCTCTGATAGAATAATGTTATGAATACGTTCTCTATACACAACTTGATTTGATTTGGTACCTTGAGAATAATAGTTATATGTAGGTGAATGTGAAGTTTTAGGAGCAGAGACATTTTTGCTTACAACAGTAACAGAGAAAGGAGACAGTGGTCTTTCAGAGACCAGTTGTATCTTTATCTTGAGCTGTATCCAGTCCTGAAAGGGAAGATTAACTTTAGCCCATAGACGTTGTTGCAACATTCAAATATCCCATAGAACTGTGTCACAAAATTCCATTATCTGCCTTAGTGCTGCGACAAATGTAGAAATTTAATCTTCATCAACATCAACTACTCTCCCTGTTGACGACATGATATTGAACTTGAATGTTTCCATTAAAATTGACAGCTTTGGGTGATAGTGTCCTTGCAATGTCTTTGTTGCCCATGCACTTAATTAACCGATTATACGTGAAATTCTATTAAACCGCAAATACACGTGACAGCGAAGTTTATTTCAAGAAAAATTAGAAAATGACCTTTTTAGGTTGACTTGCAGAGTGAGTTTTACTAAAAGAACTAGGCAGATTGGTATAGAGAAGCTTCGTTCAGAATGAAGATGAGTTCGAGAAGTAGACATCTATATCTTGAAAGTTGGCTGTACACATTACTACGACGGAGATACAATAGCCGCGAGTAAAGCAATTTTTCATACACCAAGCTAAAGCAAGTGGGTCACTGAATTTGAAGCTATACAAACTACTGAAGACATTGCTATGTCTTTTAAAGCCAGGAACACTTGAAGTAACGTAAGTTTTTGAGCTATAAAGTATTACTAAGCAGTATGTATACGTTAAAGTTTTTTCTCTTTCTGCTCATACAATAGTGACAATTGCTCGTGATTGTTGTAGCCATTGGCAATTTTTATTTTTTATGATAGGTTTAGTAAATGTTACAATGTGATTATAGGAAACTATATATGATCAGTAGTGGACTGATGTATATAATACATACAGATTTTATGAGATATTGTATGAATAGATACTTAGAGACGAAAAATATATTTATATTGTGCAAATATTACTGGTATTGTTATGTGTGCCACATTAGTAAGCAATCTTTAGCATCATCAGTGTGAAAAAGCCAAACATCACTCTATATACCAGGAAGTGACAGGAACTATCAACATGAGTGTGGTGAACTGCATTGTGGTAAGAGTATTGACCTCTTTTCAACTTGTTGTCATCTCTTATCTTCATAGGAAAATGACAAAGAGATAGTTGATGAATAGGTCTTCAACTGTCACCACATCTTAGTCAACAACAATAGTTACCTATCAACCCTTTTGCTAGCTGAACATAGAACTCTTTTATGTTTTAAATGTTGCTAGTTGTGATAGTGTTTGTATAAAATGTATGTATTCATGATGGTAACATTGAACAGAAAGGAGACTATATATTTATACCACTTGTGTTACTTGATTTTACAACTGTAATAGCCATGGAGCTGATCCCCACAGTCTTCTTCACCTATGTACTTGTTATATATAATATTTTGTGGACAAGGTTTATAGGTGTCCTCTCTGCCCTCTCACTTACTCTGGCATGCCATTCCAAGTTGGTTTGAATAATATATAATGTGTGTATTATATTATAATTGTATTCTATTTAGTCACTTACTAATTGTGCAACCAATATTGCTATTGAGCCATATAATGTCAGTAGAAGTTTAAGATGATGGAGGAAAGTTGTTAACCATTAGCATTTTCAGTGATATGTTTGGAAATTAAAATGTTTGTCATATTATGTCACATATCTTTTACCTATAGATTTACAATACAGTCTCATAATACAATATATGACAGTAAGTGATTTGCTAAGTACATGGCCAGACTTCCTTCTTTAAGGGTTGAGTAGTTGTGTTTGAGGTAGAAAATGAACTTTTGATTCTGCAAAAAATGGCCAGACTTCCTTTTCTAAGGGTTGAGTAGTTGTGTTTGAGCTAGCGAATGAACTCTTGATTCTCCAGATAATGGCCGAACTTCCTTCTCTAAGGGTTGAGTAGTTGTATTTGAGCTAGAGAGTGAACTTTTGATTCTCTAAATAATGGCCAGACTTCCTTTTCTAGGCTTGAGTAGTTGTGTTCTATATCTGTTCTTATTTTCAATCACAACTGGTAGGAAAGTGTTCCTACAGAAATATGATGAAGGATAGCTTTGATAGAGCCATGTTATGAATTCGTTCTCTATATACAACTTGACTTGATTAGGTACCTTGAGGATAATAGTTATATGTAGGTGAATGTGAAGTTTTAGGAGCAGAGACAAGTGTTTTACTTTTTTACTTATAACAGTAACAGGGAATGGAGACAGTGGTCTTTCAGACACCAGTGGTATCCTTATCTTGAACTGTATCCAGTCCTGAAAGGGAAGATTAACTTCAACCCATAGACACTGTTGCAACATTCGAATATCCCATAGAACTATGTTCAAAATTCCATAAGCTGTATTAGTGCTGCGACAAATGTAGAAATTTACTCTTCATCAACATCAACTACTCTCCCTGTTGACGACATGATATTGAACTTGAATGTTTCCATTAAAATTGACAGCTTTGGGTGATAGTGTCCTTGCAATGTCTTTGTTGCCCTTCCACTTGATTAACCGATTATACGTGAAATTCTATTAAACCGCAAAAACACGTGACAGGGAAATTTATTTGAAGAAAAATTAGAAAATGACCTTTTAGGTTGACCTGTAAAGAGTGAGTTTTACTGAAAGAACTAGGCAGATTGGTCTAGAGAAGGTTCGTTCAGAATGAAGATGAGTTCGAGAAGTAGACATCTATATCTTGAAAGTTGGATGTACACATTACTACGACGAAGATATAATAGCGCGAGTAAAGCACTTTATCGTACACTAACCTAAAGCAAGTGGATCGCTGAATCTGAAGCTGCTATACAAACTACTGAAGGTATTGCTATGTCTTTACAAAGCCAGAAACACTCGAAGTAACGTAAGTTTTTGAGCTATAAAGTATTACTAAGCAGTATGTATACGTTAAATTTTTTCTGTTTCTGCTCATAAAATAGTGACAATTGCTCGTGATTGTTGTAGCCATTGGCGATTTTAATTTTTTTTTTGATAGGTTTAGTAAATGTTACAATGTGATTATAGGAAACTATATATGATCAGTAGTGGACTGATGTATATAATACATACAGATTTTATGAGATATTGTATGAATAGATACTTATAGATGAAAGGTATATTTATATTGTGCAAATATTACTGGTATTGTTTTGTGTGCCACATTAGGAAGCAATCTTTAGCATCATCAGTGTGAAAAACCCAAACATCACACTCTCTATAATACCAGGAAGTGACTAACTATCAACATGAGTGTGGTGAACTGCATTGTGGTAAGAGTATTGACCTCTTTTCAACTTGTTGTTGTTATCTCTTATTTACATAGGAAATGATGAGAGATAATTGATGAATAGGTTTTCAATTGTCACCACATGTTAGTCAACTACAATAGTTACCTATCAACTCTTTTGCTAGCTGAACATAGAACTCTTTTATGTTTTAAATGTTGCTGGTTGTGATAGTGTTGTGTAAAATGTATGTATTCATGATGGTAACATTGAACAGAAAGAAGACTATAATATTATATTTATATAACTTGTGTTACTTGATTTTACAACTGTAATAGCCATGGAGCTGATCCCCACAGTCCTCTTCACCTATATACTTGTTATATATAATATTTTGTGGACAAGGTTTATAGGTGCCCTCTCACTCTGACATGCCGTTCCAAGTTGGTTTGAATAATATATAATGTGAAGCAATATTGCTATTGAGCCATATTCAATGTGGGAGTGCAGACAATGATGAAATTAAGATATCTTTCAAATAGAAGGTTGAATAATGTTTCAAAGAATCACTTCAACCTTTATAAGTTGTACCACTGCTGGGAGGAATAGATTGACCTATATTAGAAGTGTAAAAGGAGTTGGGTCAGAATTTTCCTGTATGATGTCAGTAGAAGTTTAAGATGATGGAGGAAAGTTGTTAACCATTAGCATTTTCAGTGTTTCACTGGAATGTGATGTAGTTAACTGATGGTTGAACATTGAGAATGACCTTGTAGGTGTTGAAATGTATAGATGAAAGGGGCAACATGTCCTTTAGTTAATAAGAGTACAAAGAAGCCCTATTAACTGGGCCCAATTTAAATGCTCTATCAGAAAAAAATTTGCCTTAAGGTTGCTTAACATTTGCACTCAGTAAGAAGTATTAGAGTAGATAACTAATTCTCTGTTTGTGGGTTATTGTTGATTCAGTTGAAGCTGTTAGCCAGATAAACAGGCTTTACAAATACCACAACAAAGAGCCAGTTGTACTTACCACCAGATAAATAATTGTTTACAGGCATAAATCTGATAACATTGATGCTGAGCATTGTTATAATATCTTTGATGAACTATGTTTTTAAATATTGTATCCACAACTCCTTATTCCCTCTTACAATAGTACCAGCCTGTGTTGAGAGCTGTCAAAACTACACCAATGTTGCACCAAGTATATAATATACACCAGTTGGTTGATTGTACTCATTAGATCTAAACTTTGAGATTGTTCACATTGTATTTGGTAAATATAATAAGATACATTGTAGTGAAGGTGGGCTGAGATTGTCATTTATTCAATACTTTGGTACTTCCAATTGTACCTTGGTTGTCAAATATTGTTACTTGAGTAGCTGTAGAATCAGTTATAAAAAAATATGTCACACTTGTTGGGTATTTATCAGAGTTTTCTTGGATTGATGCAAGTGATAGCATATGCCTTGGTATTGGAAAACGAGTTCCAGCATGAATTGACATTTGTTTCATTAACATGACCACAATTCAAATAACAAGTTTTATTGATCAATTGGATCAGTGACATGTTGACATTTCTGTAATTGGTAAAAGTAAGTTGAGCAGGATTGGGAAAGTAAGACACTTTCAATAGATTCTATAATTCTATAATTGTTTATGGCTGCTAAATTTAGTAACTCGTTTAAAGTTGGCAGTGGCTATAGGTTCAGTAACAGGACACGTTATTTTGTAGCTATTGGTCCGGCAAACCAAACTACGCCTCATAAACGTAAAACCACACCCACATCAATCATGGCCACTTATGAAGGAATGTCGTTTGTTGGTGGTGAAACTTTTGCGTCTTACGCCGAGCTAGAAACAAAAAAGACGTAACAAGAGAACAATTGTTGTACAGCTAGTACACAGAGATTCAAGAACTCTTGAAGCTGCTAGAAAATGAGTGCCAAAGAGAGTAGAAGGGGCAAACGAGGACCTACGCTATCATAGCATCAATATCTCGTGCTCATTCGGTTGTAAAGACTACAAAACAAAGGGAATGGTTTGAGATCTAACTAAATGTGAGTGCAGGGCAAGTTCAAGACATTATGTAAGTCTTGTTATCTTCCTCTATTTAGTACCATAAACCAGCAATGTCTAGCTGGAAGTAAGTTTATTTAACTGATGATAAGCCATTCCAATTAAATTCATTGTTTCCCATTACCCACCTGCGTGACATGGCCTGCCACTTTATTATTAGGTTTTGTTCATTATTTTTGTTTAAATATAATGGCTGATTTTGCCAATGTTTCGGTTTTTCTGCCGTCTTTTAAGAGAATGCTGATACCCTGGACGATTACTCAAATCCCAGAAGTTGAGTATACGTTTCTAGATTTCTTCACCTCTGTAATACGGCCGAAAATACCTGGGTCGTCACCTCATATTTACGAACTATTGTCATTGAATGTTGGACCTCAGAAGGACTCTTTGGACCCTGTTGATTCAGCATTGCTCATTCAGCCTGTCATATCATCTTTTGGCAGGTTTTTAAAGTATTGTGTATGTGTGAATGGGAAAACTGAAAGTACGACAACATCTGTCTCACGTGAGTCAACAGTCAATGCTTTTGATGTTTCAATGGACTCCGCCTGACAAATGTATCTCCAGGAGCATCAACTGCCTGACTCCAGTTTACAGCCAATCACAGAAAGGAATCGAAAGGACAAATTATACAATGACATCATAATTTTCATGACATCAAAAGGGCTGAAGTTCAATGCTGATGAGGTAGATACATCTGGTACTAAGCTTGTTCGGTTGCTGTGCAGATATTTTGATACATTGATGGCCATCGTCATGTTTTCCTGTTACGCTCATTACCAGTATCAAAAAAATTCGTTTGTTTACCAAAAAGAAATAATTTAAATGTACTGAAGTACATAATACATTTCTTTTTCTCCTCCTATCTCTCTTATACTTTTTACTTCTGTAAATGTTCCTTTTGTTGTGGTCAATATCATTCTCTGACTCTTTCTTATACAATGTACCTTTTCTTATGTTCCCTCTGTTGTACAATAAATGCATTCTTTGGCTCTCTTATACATATACTCATTTTCATATGTTCCTTCTGTTGTATAGTTATTCTCTGTTGTACAATTACATTCTCTGGCTGGATGAACTCCAAATATTAACATTCCTTGAATCTCTTATTCTCATTTCCTTCTGTTGTATGTTTATTTGTGTGCTCCTTCTTTTGTACAGTAAAATTTTGTCCTGTCATTCTCTCTTCTGTTGTTCAGTGGTGTTTGTTCTGTTTTGTTAAATGATGTGGGCATTAAAATTGATTCATTGACGAACTCCAAGAATTTGGGATGGATTTCTGACAGTAAGCCACCATTAGAGGTCAAGTCTCAATTGTGACTAAACAATCAATGCTGTGGTACGTAATAACGTTGCCAGAATGCGAAAAAACAAACAATAATGAACACCACATTATTAATTAATTGAATATGCCCGCCTGCATGGGCCCACCAGTGTGATGGGAAACAATGAATTTAATAGATCAAGATGGATCAGACAGATTTTATACTAATGAATGCTTAAATGGTAAGAGGTGCTTTTACTTGAACAAGACAATGGTGATACATACAGGTTTGGCTACAATCATGATTCCACCAAGACTGAAGAGGCGTGGAAGGTCAAAAGTTAACTGTTGTAGGTCTACCAAGGAAATGTCAGAATCATGGCAAGCCTATACCTTTTATGAAGAAAATGCCCACTGAAAAAGAAAAATAAGTACTTCATTACACAGCAAACTTATTAGTAAACATCTTAGTTATTTTGAAGTGGTTTGTTGATGCCAATGTTGTTGATTCTGAAATTAAAGGTTCTCTTATTAATGAAGACAATGTTGAAGTCTGTCCAGAGACAATTTCCTGCTCCTGTTTAGAAGAAAATATATGTACTGTCGAACTTGTTATATCATACTGATAAGTTGTGAAACTTCATTGCAGTATCTATGATTACAGTTCATTTATCATTAGAAATGTTTATTGAGTGGGTGTGGTTTTACTTTTTGAGGCGTGGTTTCGATTGCCAGACCAATTGTTGGAAAATAACAAGTCTGATTATCGGACCTATAGGCTCTGCCTTTAAAGTTTGGTGTGCTTCATGCAAAGGTAAAGTTAAGTTGTTACTAGAGAAATATAAAGAAGTTGACAATATTGTTTCTCATGGAATCAGTTGATATTGTACTGAATTCCAGCGACCGTCGTTATCCTCAACTAGTTCATAATCATCATGAATACTGTTTTCTCATAGAATCAATTAATGCCTATGATACCATAGAGAACTCCATGCTCAAAAAGTGTATAATCATCCACAACGATTCTTATTAATGTTGCAATGTATTCTAGTTATGTATTGGTTAAAGTGGAAGGTATGTCACATATATGATGTGTGTGGTTTTGTTTTCCACATGCTCAATAATTTAGAATATTTTGATTTTATGTATTGTGTAATCCATATATAAAGTTATATGAGGTGACAAAACAACAAATAGCTACATAATTACATGAATTAATAACAATATTACATACAAAATACAGTCATGTATAATAATGACAACATGTTTAATAATGAAGACACTTACTTTGTTAATGGCATCCAGTGATGCACCAGACTTTATTAGCACATCAGCTACATCATTGCGGCCAAAGTAAACAGCTAAGTGAAGAGGAGTATTATTGTCCTACATAAAGTAGATGTCAATATTTATGATCAATTCACTTTATAATATATATCTACAACTAATGGTACATTATAAAGGGTAGATAAAATAATTCAATGTTTATAAACTAATGTGTATAAAGAGGTTGATAATTTATGTGATGTCAGCAGTAGTATTCATGATAACTAGATATAGTATCTTTGGAAATTAAAATGTTTGTCATATTATGTCACATATCTTTTACCTATAGATTTACAATACAGTCTCATAATAAAATATATGACAGTAAGTGGTTTGCTAAGTACATGCTCCATAAAATTTATATTATTAACAAGTTATAACTAGTATAATACAATAGCTGTATAATAGCTAAATATGATAGGAATTAAGTATACACAATATCAGGTGTTAAATGAAAAGGAAGACTAATTATTATCAATATATATCAGGTAACCTACACTATCTAATAATACGAGTATTGACATTATTTTATTACAATCATTCTATTGTTAGATCTCTTTTACTCCACACACTATGTAAGCAAAAATGCATGTTTAAATTTTATGCAACAAACCTGACAATTAAATGTTAAAATATACTCAAGTATGTAATATCATACTTGTCTGCACAAGCTAAAGCACTTCAAATAGACTATGAGGCTATAGGACAAGTGATCTACATGACTTGCATAACATATATTATAAAAATTATAAAAATTGTAGATTGTTGAATTTTGTTTGTTATTTGATTTATTCTTGTTGATAATAATAGTAATAAATTTATCAAAACAATGACGTAATGTTAGTGAAAGCTTGGTTTATAGAAATACGTCGACAATGTGTACAAGAAATAATTTTTTACAACACATGCTTGCTTGTACTTGATGATAGATCATATTGTGGATAAATTTATATTTTCATGTTTTGTAATTAAAACAGTTGAGAAATGAAAATTTCACAACTTTTATAGCTTTAATACTTATTAATCAAAAGGATGTACTCTACAAACCATAACTGTATTCTTGAGGTAAACAAGGAGTAAGCTGGGACTAATGTGGTAAGACTTTTTGTGTAGAAAACATGAACAAATAATATATACTCTCATGATAGCAATATAAAGTACATATCTTATTATCAGAGATCACATTCTATATAATGCCCTATTTTGTTGGCTGGTTGTTATTGGCAACATTTAATTACTCAGTTTTAAGTAGGTTTATTTATTATTCATAGTATGTATTTGGTGATATATAGTATCAATAATTATTAAGGAAATTATATCATATAAAGACTTTATTGATTAGGGAAGTAAGAAGACTCTATTAACAACATGTACCAGCCATCAAACAATGACATTGGCTAGACGTATGACTTAGTGACTCTCATAGTTAGCTTTTATTATCTGATGATAACAATGAAGATAGTACAGCATACATTACAAACCACTGGTACATCATACTTATAGACTGAGTATAAAAACACTGCCAAGTATTGGAAACTATTACTTAACATATAGAAACTTTGTTATATTATTTCTTTGTCAACATAGACTCTGTACAGGTTGGTTGTGTTACTAGAGTAACAGTTACATAACATTCTAACATTGTACAACAGGACTTGTTGACTCCACCCACACAGAAATATACAGTACTTGGAAAAGCAACTTATCACATAAGTTGTCAACACAGACTATTTATATTCTAAATGTATAATCTAAATGTATACTGTGCTTGTTTCTGTGAAAATTCATGTATTCTATTCCTTATAATTTATGTTAATTACTTCATATTACTTACAGTACATATACTGGAATGTAATCTCCACCATAACTTTAAAATCCTGAATGTTTTAAGTTCTGTTTATAAGTGTTAGAATGATGATAACAAGTTGTTGAATGTATTTATTTATAATATAATATCAATACATATAAAGATCTATTAGACTATAAGTTTGTGATTTCACTAATCCATTATTAAACACATGAAATCAATATATTCATTAATATATTGGTATATATCGAGTATAAAATATCGAGTATAAAATGAATGTATGAAACCATTTGTCTCGAAACTATTTAGAGGAACATGTGTTTCCCAAATTAGGTCACATTTAATATATTTTCCAAATTCCAATGATTGATATATAATTATAATGTTTGCAATAGTTAGTGATTACTATTTTACTTAATTATTATAGTACAATGTAAAAGAGAGTAGTCTATTGTACAATGTACATTACACAAGAGTTGTAGTCTTCATGTAGATATTATGTAACAGACAAACACAAACATTGAAGTATAAAGACTTGACAATATCAACCACTAAACATATTATAAACTAAAACAAGTAACTTGTTTTATAAGATCATCATAACTTAACTTTGTACTAAATTATAATCATAATATGAGGTACTAATAAGTTTAAATTACAATATTAAACACTAACCTGATCGAGTGCATGTATATTGGCATTATTTTTAATTAGTATTTCTGCTATTTCAGCATTAGATGCCCAGTGTAATGCTGTTTGACCATACTGAAAAAGAAGAAATATAAAGTTAATACTAGATAACTAACAGTATACTATACATTGTACATAAACAAGTACTATCATAACATGTGGTCAATATCAGTGGAGGTTCATGTTGTTTATTCTCTCTCTTATGACTATTATTAGTAGCTCATATCATGTCATGTCAATGTAGTACATTCAACAAACACTATATTATGAGCTACAAAACTAACATGTTTAGGAAAGACTACTAATACATGTGTAAATATATGGTGAAACCAAGTCTGAATTAATGATGATAAAACCTCATACAATAATACAAAGGTTGACATCAACAATATATAAGTTATAAATGGCATAATAGAACATATTACTACAAGTATATTGTGTACTAGTATGTCATGTGTTCTTTTCTAAAACGATCTCTTTATCAAAGAAGATATTATTTCAAAAGTTATTAGAAAAGGTAATTAAAGCTATCATGTGGACATCCAGCCACTAGAGTAGGCTTCTATTATAATCAGAAACATTCTTGTCAATGAAAGGACATCATAATCAATATGGATGCAGGACCAGGGCTATTGATACTACTCCCAAGAGTGTAAAGGTAAAAAGGATTGAAGGTAGAAATCCTCCCAAACGTGGTCATAGTAATGACTTTGCCTTGTCACCAATGAAGTATTGTGAAAAGGATCAAATAAATATAAAGAGAACAACGATAATTCTTACAAATCATATTATAGTCAAAAAACCAATGACAATATGACTGAAGAGCTTACATACTAAAGTATATACATCAACTGACACCATAGTAACAATGAATAGTAACAAGGACACACTAATTAAATTTAAGCAATAAGAAAGACAACAAAGAAAACAGACTAGGAACCAATCGTCCAATATGGTATATGTACAGAATTATTGTACAAGTCACATGACATAATACATCATATAAAATATCTTATTTGCTCATAGAGATGTAATAATGTCACTAAATTTTAGAATACCATTCAAAAATATAAACATTATTACATGACATATTACATTTATACAGTTTACATGTATACATATACATGTACATGTACAATGTATACATATATACATTACAACAGTATTGTTACTATATATGAACACTTACCCTATCAGTGGAATTAGGATTGGCATGACTTTGTAAAATAAAGGACACAACTTCAGTGTGCCCATTTTCAGATGCAGCAATCAATGGTGTATAATTGAACTATATAAGAGTAGATGAAAATGTTTATTATTAACAAATGATAATTTAAAGAAAGGAAATATTGTCACAACATATTTAATTACATTACTTGACAGAACATGTCACTGTAAAAACTGTATGATAATAGTGGCTATAATTTTGGGACTAATAGCGTTACATTCTGATTGCTGAAATATCATGGTCATCTAGCTGTCTAATAGTTACTATTAGACAGCTAGATGAACTATTTTCATACTATATCTAGTGGAATTAGGATTGGCGTGTTTTTGCAAAAGAAATGACACAACTTTAGCATGTCCATTTTGAGATGCCTTAATCAGTGGTATATTCTGGAACTATATAAGAGTAGATGACAATGTTTATTATTAACAAATGATACTTTCAATAAAGGAAATATTGTCACAATCTATTTAATTAGTAAAATTATTTTAAATATCACAATAGTATCAGTACTATTAGTATATCAATGAAATATTAGTTGTTGTTAATAAACTATATTGGTCATACTCAGGTAATGAATAATTAGTTAGTGTTATTACAAATGTATACTTCACATTACATATCTTATGATCAACTTACAAGATTAGTTACATTACTTGACAGAACATGTCACTGTAAAAACTGTCTGATAATAGTGGCTATAATTTTGGTACTAATAGCATTACATTCTGATTACTGAAATATCAATGAAAATTGTACTCTCTGTCACTATGTTTAAAAGTAAATAAAACTATTTTCATACTATATCTAGGACTCTATGATGTGTCTACTGATCAGATCTCTACTTAGAAGATCAAAACAACCATGGTCATCTAGTTGTCTAATAGTTGATGACTCTTTAGCTGTTACTAAGACATATTGATATAATATTGAATTCATTGTTGTATTATATAAATTACTTATTTTGTTGTGATCTTTAGTATTGATTGTCTAGGCAAAAATAAAGTCCATTATATCCTTTATCAACTAATACCTCTCTAACTAAGAGACTTGTAACATTATTTAACACAAGAGATATGTACAAAAATTTATTAAGCAATTGTCTGTGGCTGTATGGAGGATAATAGAGAACCTTTTCAGAGGCAGTTCTATGAATGGCGTTAGGGGGGAGCTGTAAGTTTAGGACCACGCCCTTTATTTTGTGCATGTGCAATTTAGTAACAGTGGTATTAGATTATAGCTCAACCAACATCATACTATAATGATAATACAGTGTGTAGTGATGTGATAATTATTGGATCTTAGACTTATTTATAAAAACACACTGTATATGAAAAATAGGCTTTACTATTGTTATATATACTTAAATATTGAGAGCTAGTAACTTACACTGTATGAATAGTTTACATCAGCACCTTGTTCAATAGTAGATTTGACTTCTTCAATGTTTCCAAGTAACGCTGCCCTGAACAGTTGATTATTCTATTATAAAGACAACATGTATCATGTAGTGTAGTATAGTGAGTATACAGATCAGCCCTTATAACTAAAAGACCATCTTTTAGAAAGATATTCTGTCTATACAATAACACTGATATGTGAGTTTAGTTAGTATCACAGTGATATATAGGGATAATGACATAGTAATAGAAAGATTATAGACTTACTAGGTCTCTCTGAGACATTTTGAAAAGTGTAGGTTCTTAGTTGGTCACTGTTCCTATGTCAGGTGTCTATAGATAATATAGGAAGTAGGTTACATAGATAGTAATAACTATATACTACATTGGAATGAGGAAACTCTACTAACTAAATCAACTGTAACCTAATTATAGTAAGATAGAATATACTGTCTGTCTACTAACTACTACTATATGTAATAGATATACACTCACACTATGTATGTACTGTACACTATATGATATCATTGGATACTAATAATATTCAACGCTTTAGTAGTAGAATAGAATATCAAAGTAATATACTAACCTGCTATTGTCGTCAGTGTGTAACTACGTTTGTTTTGAGGTTGTTCACGGCAACTTTTAACCACGCCTACTTATTAGTGTGTGGGCGACATCTGGTTTTATCCATGCATCTGGAGAAGACAAATATTAATATGTTAAGGACTCATTTGACTGTATTACTAATACAATCAGGTGAGTCTTTAGATATGTTACTGAGTCATTATATTTGAATTGTTTCTCAATAGCAGTGATATGAATGATAAACTATGACTCAGTACACAAACATTAAGTACAACTGTGTTATTGACCTATAACCTAGTAAGTTACTTCATCAATTGTAATATCATATATGTAGGTATGTTCATTTAATATTGTTCAATTGTATTGTTGTGTTTGATTTTTGAGAGTGAGGACATAGGATCTCTCTCTCTCTCTCTCTCTCTC
>OY848918.1:18710887-18738387 GCA_963693285.1 Xestospongia muta
ATCGAGAAAAATTCAAATATAATGACTCAGTAACATATCTAAAGACTCACCTGACTGAATTAGTAATGTGGTCAAATGAGTCCTTAACATATTAATATTTGTCTTTTCCAGATGCATGGTTAAAACCACCCAGCCTCAATCAAAACCAGATGTCCCCCACACACTAATCAGTAGGCGTGGTTAAAAGTTGCTATGAACAACCCCCAAACAAACGCAGTTACACACTGAAGACAAGTACAGGTTAGTATATTACTTTGATATTCTATTCTATTACTAAAGCATTGAATATTATTAGTATCCAATGATATCATATAGTGTACAGTACATACATAGTGTGAGTGTATATCTATTACATATAGTAGTAATTAGTAGACAGACAGTATATTCTATCTTACTATAATTAGGTTACAGTTGATTTAGTTAGTAGAGTTTCCTCATTCCAATGTAGTATATAGTTATTATTATCTATGTAACCTACTTCCTATATTATCTATAGACACCTGACATAGGAACAGTGACCAACTAAGAACCAACACTTTTCAAAATGTCTCAGTATAGTCTAGTAAGTCTATAATCTTTCTATTACTATGTCATTATCCCTATATATCACTGTGATACTAACTAAACTCACATATCAGTGTTATTGTATAGACAGAATATCTTTCTAAAAGATGGTCTTTTAGTTATAAGGGCTGATCTGTATACTCACCATACTACACTACATGATACATGTTGTCTTTATAATAGAATGAACAACTGTACTGGGCAGCTAGTAGTGGAAACATTGAAGAAGTCAAATCTACTATTGAACAAGGTGCTGATGTAAACTATCATAATCCATGCGTGGTAAGTTACTAGCTCTCAATATTTAAGTATATATCTCAACAGTAAAGCCTATTTTTCATATACAGTGTGTTTTTATAAATAAGTCTAAGATCCAATAATTATCACATCACTACACACTGTATCATCATTATAGTGTGATGTTGGTTGAGCTATAATACATGGGATAGTCTAAATTTAATATCACAAATTCTTATGTGATTTTAATCAATAGTGTAGGAGTTTGTTTCCTTTTCTGTGTCATCTCCTGATAATAATAAAGTGTTAATATTACTGACATGATGTGTACATTTGTTGATCTAATAACAATGTTACTGAATAATTCTAACAGAGCCAGTCCATATCTATCATATAACACATCTTTTGAAGACATCATTTATATGAATTTGCTTTCAATGTGGCATTTATAAAATGCATTTTGTGTATTCATTTTAAGATTTTATTCCACACACACATTTATTCACTCACTGCCTCATATATTTACAATCTACCAGAATGCTGATAAAGCTCTGTTTTATGTTTTATACACTCATAAACAGTATAGTCAGCAAAGTCACTAACATAATAGATTTGTTTTGTGAATTAATTATTTAACAAATTATTGCATTTAATTGAACAAATGAACTGAAAGTTTTACTTCTCAGATATTTATTAAAATACTGTATCAAAATATTTTATGGTCTATATTTAATAATAGACTGTGTAAAGTGAAGTCATATGTGTTCCATATCATGTTAGGTTCATACCTTAATTAAGTCTACTATTAATTGTATCTACTAATTTAGTAAATTTATTACTAGAAAAATAATATCAGCCATATTTTAGACATCCATAATTCAATATAGTAAATGTATTACACTGCAATTTTAAACATTTACATATTATTATAGTAGTCACTAAAATTAGCATACACAATAATTGTAGCATTAGAGAGATTGTGGTAACATATATGAAATGGTGAGTTTGATAAAATGTTCTTCATTTGCCAAAATGTTTCCCTCCAGCTTTGGAAAGTTTATTTTGATATTTATATGATTTCTCCCCAAAATTACCTGCTACAGGTGTTGTTTGTTCACACTTTTCATGATAACAATATTCATAACCTACTAATAATTTTATTAATAATATTATGACAACGAATAAGATTAAATTTGTAATTTTAGTAGTGAGAGCGACCTTTTATATTCAGAGATTAAACCAGTATATTGGGTATTTTATGATCACTAGCAAAGCATGTAATGTTAACATATTCACAGACTAAATACTGTAGATTGGGAAAGTTCATTGTAAAACGTTTAAACATTGGACGATGTATGAAAAAATAAACACACTAATATTATTACACATTGAAATTTTTACTGTAAGTATATTTACAATATGTAATACACTTGTTACATCATGATGTTGAAAGTGTTGAAAGTGTAGATAACTAAATTGGCTCCTTTAAGATATCTGTAACCTACAGATGGACTACCAGATTCAAATTTTTCTCTATTATCCTCCATTTAGCCTATTGTGTTTGAAATTTTTACATGAAACTTTTAATGCAAAAATTTCCCAATCTATTGTATATAATTGTACAGTATATGATGTTAGAAGTCTCTTAGTTAGAGAGATATTAGTTGATAAATGATATTATGGACATTTTTTTGGCATAAACAACCAATAATAAAGATCACAACAAAATAAGTAATTTACATAATATAACAATGAATTGAATATTATATCAATATATCTTAGTAACAGCTAAAGAGTCATTAACTATTAGACAGCTAGATGACCATGATATTTCAGTAATCAGAATGTAATGCTATTAGTCCCAAAATTATAGCCACTATTATCAGACAGTTTTTACAGTGACATGTTCTGTCAAGTAATGTAATTAAATATGTTGTGACAATATTTCCTTTCTTTAAATTATAATTTGTTAATAATAAACATTTTCATCTACTCTTGTATAGTTAAATGAAACACCACTGATTGCTGCATCTCAAAAAGGACACACTGAAGTTGTGTCCTTTATTTTACAAAATCATGCCAATCCTAATTCCATTGATGTGGTAAGTGTTCATATATAGTAACAATACTGTTGTAATGTATATATGTATACATTGTACATGTACATGTATATGTATACATGTGAACTGTATAAATGTAATGTGTCATGTAATAATGTTTATATTTTTGAATGGTATTCTACAATTTAGTGACATTATTACATCTCTATGAGCAAATCAGATATTTTATATGATGTATTATGTCATGTGACTTGTACGATAATTCTGTACATATACCATATTGGACTATTGGTTCCTAGTCTGTTTTCTTTGTTGTCTTTCTTATTGTTTAAATTTAATTAGTGTGTCCTTGTTACTGTTCATTGTTACTATGGTGTCAGTTGATGTATATACTTTAGTATATAAGCTCTTCAGTCATATTGTCATTGGTTTTTTGACTATAATATGATTTGTAAGAATTATCGTTCTTCTCTTTATATTTATTTGATCCTTTTCACAATACTTCATTGGCGACAAGGCAAAGTCATTACTATGACCACGTTTGGGAGGATTTCTACCTTCAATCCTTTTTACCTTTACACCCTTGGGAGTAGTATCAATAGCCCTGGTCCTGCATCCATATTGATTATGATGTCCTTTCATTGGCAAGAATGTTTTTGATTATAATAGAAGCCTACTCAAGTGGCTGGATGTCCACATGACAGCTTTATTTACCTTTCTAATAACTTTTGAAATAATATCTTCTTTGATAAAGAGATTGTTTTAGAAAAGAACACATGACATACTAGTACACAATATACTTGTAGTAATATGTTCTATTATGCCATTTATAACTTATATATTGTTGATGTCAACCTTTGTATTATTGTATGAGGTTTTATCATCATTAATTCAGACTTGGTTTCACCATATTTTTACACATGTATTAGTAGTCTTTCCTAAACATGTTAGTTTTGTAGCTCATAATATAGTGTTTGTTGAATGTACTACATTGACATGACATGATATGAGCTACTAATAATAGTCATAAGAGAGAGAATAAACAACATGAACCTCCACTGATATTGACCACATGTTATGATAGTACTTTTTTATGTACAATATATAGTATACTGTTAGTTATCTAGTATTAACTTTATATTTCTTCTTTTTCAGAGTGGGTGGACAGCATTACACTATACATCTAATGCTGAAATAGCAGAAATGCTAATTAAAAAGAAGTCCAATATACATGCACTAGATCAGGTTAGTGTTTAATATTGTAATTTAAACTTATAAGTACCTCATATTATGATTATAATTTAGTACAAAGTTAAGTTATGATGATCTTATAAAACAAGTTACTTGTTTTAGTTTATAATATGTTTAGTGGTTGATATTGTCAAGTCTTTATATTTCAATGTTATTATGTTTGTGTTTGTCTGTTACATAATATCTACATGAAGACTACAACTCTTGTGTAATGTACATTGTACAATAGACTACTCTCTTTTACATTGTACTATAATAATTAAGTAAAATAGTAATCACTAACTATAGTAAACATTATAATTATATATCAATCATTGGAATTTGGAAAATATATTAAATGTGACCTAATTTGGGAAACACATGTTCCTCTAAATAGTTTCGAGACAAATGGTTTCATACATTCATTTTGTACTGGATATATACCATACTTGGTATCCAGGAAAACAAATCATAAAAATACTTAGTAATCAAATTTGTTAAAAATCATGTACAAAATGGCCGCATAGCAACCACATATACACAACAGTTTTTCAAAGTTTTTAGCACAACATGTGTAGTTTTGCCAAATAACATGACAAATGTCATATTAAGTACATGTAAGTCTATCAGTATCAGTACAGTGGAACATTGGACTTACGAATAATGGAAACCTTACTAATAAAAACAAATAGTGTGGTCTAAAATGAATTCCCATTTAATACACATTACTTGTTGACTCAGTAAATATGGAAACCTTTTGTATTATATATAATGAATGGTTTTTATGAGTGATAGTAGCAAAGAGTCATCACTTTTAATATCCAGTTTAGTGTTGCCATGATATATAAAAATCTATATCACATATCATGGATATTTATATCACGATATATCACATGTCATGATAAATTTTGAAATTTTTATATTTGTAATAAATCAACAATTCTCAAACAAAAAGATTAACTGGTCTGCATGTTGTGGTGTTAAAAAGTTTCTTTTTTCAGTAATTACATTACCAGTGGTACTGAACAGGTGTTATGATGGAACACATGTAGCGACAAATTAAAAAAAATTATGCACAAGTCTACTCACGAGCCTATTTAAATAGGTGTGTTTTATATCAATAAAAAGTAATTTATATCATATCATATTGTGACTGTTTATACTGGGATATATCAATATTATCAATTATCACGGCAGCACTAATCTAGTTAATGAATATATTGATTTCATGTGTTTAATAATGGATTAGTGAAATCACAAACTTATAGTCTAATAGATCTTTATATGTATTGATATTATATTATATATAAATACATTCAACAACTTGTTATCATCATTCTAACACTTATAAACAGAACTTAAACATTCAGGATTTTAAAGTTATGGTGGAGATTACATTCCAATATATGTACTGTAAGTAATATGAAGTAATTAACATAAATTATAAGGAATAGAATACATGAATTTTCACAGAAACAAGCACAGTATACATTTAGATTATACATTTAGAATATAAAGAGTCTGTGTTGACAAGTTATGTGGCAAGTATGTTATTCCAAGTACTGTATATTTTAGTGTGGGTGGAGTCAACAAGTCCTGTTATACAATGTTAGAATGTTATATAACAGTTACTCTAGTAACTCAACCAACCTGTACAGAGTCTATGTTGACAAAGAAATAATTTAACAAAGTTTCAATATGTTAAGTAATAGTTTCCAATACATGGCAATGTTTTTACATTCAGTCTATAAGTACAATATACCAGTGGTTTGTAATGTATGCTGTACTATCTTCATTGTTGTTATCAGATAATAAAAGCTAACTATGAGAGTCACTAAGTCATACGTCTAGCCAATGTCATTGTTTGATGGCTGGTACATGTTGTTAATAGAGTCTTCTTACTTCCCTAATCAATAAAGTCTTTATATGATATAATTTCCTTAATAATTATTGATACTATATATCAACAAATACATACTATGAATAATAAATGAACCTACTTAAAACTTACTGAGATATTAAATGTTGCCAATAACAACCAGCCATCAAAATAGGGCATTATATAGAATGTGATCTCTGATAATAAGATATGTACTTTATATTGCTATCATGAGAGTATATATTATTTGTTCATGTTTTCTACACAAAAAGTCTTACCACATTAGTCCCAGCTTACTCCTTGATTACCTCAAGAATACAGTTATGGTTTGTAGAGTACATCCTTTTGATTAATAAGTATTAAAACTATAAAAGTTGTGACATTTTCATTTATCTACTGTTCTAATCACAAAACATGAAAATATGAATTTATCCACAGTATGATCTATCATCAAGTACAAGCAAGCATGTGTTGAAAAAAATTATTTCTTGTATACATTGTCGACATATTTCTATAAACCAAGCTTCCACTAACATAACGTCATTGTTTTGATAAATTTTATTATTATTATTATCAACAAGAATAAATCAAATAACAAACAAAATTCAACAATCTACAACTTTGTAAATCTATTGTTAAAAGATATGTATGTGTCATAATATGACATTTTAATTTCCAAACATATCCTAGCTAGTTATCATGAATACTACTGCTGAAATCACATAAATTATCAACCTCTCTATACACATTATTTTTAAAAATTTGAATTTTCTACCTACCATTTATAATGTACCATTAGTTGTAGCTATATATTATTAAGTGAATTGATCATAAATACTGATATCTACTTTATGTAGTACAATAATACTCCCCTTCACATTCCTGCTGCCATTGGCCACAATGATGTAGCTGATGTGCTAATAAAGTCTGGTGCATCACTGGATGCCATTAACAATGTAAGTGTCTTCATTATTAAGCATATTGTTATTATTATGCATGACTGTGTTTAGTATGTAATGTTGTTATTAATTCATGTAATTGTGTAGTTATTTGTGGTTTTGTCAACTTATATAAAATTATATATATATATATATATATAAGTATTTATACCTTGTACCGGGGTTTATTAGTGACTATAAAATTTGGCGGAATTGTAAAATTTTATAATTGGCGAGATTAAATTTGATGAATTTAGCACATGTTTTGTTACCACGCCCACTTTAGCCATCCAGCCACAATGTTTTGAGTTACAAACAAAAATTATGGGCGTGGCAACTATGTGAAAAATTTTGACGGTTATTTATTTGGCAATTTTTTTGAAATTCGCCAATTCGCCTAATTTCATCAGTCGCCAATAAATCCCCGTATACGGTATATCAATAGTCTTTTAAAATAATTACAGAGACAAAAGTAGTGATAGTAGTAGATGTTATTAAGATATGATGACATAGTGTCTGTAATGTCCAGTGCTCATATTTTCAATTTAATTGGTTGGCAGATGTCAGATATTATAGACAAAGAATTATTGTAGTTTGTAGTAAAGTGTTAATGTGCTAATAATTGTGTATGTGAGAGTGAACTTCACTGACCAAGTGACTATAATTAGCTTGAACCTAATCCTCTCCAATTTTGAAGAGTCTACATATCATCACAATATAAACAAAATGTCCACATTTACTATAACATTAGCACCAACTATAGTCAGTATCTTAATTACTATTATCCATTATATAAGCTAAATTGTTTCACACTTTTAGTAACAACAAACTAATATACCAGGATAATGTTTATTATTTAGAATAATATGCTCTGTCATTTTATATTGAGAGGTTTGTGTAATAGGATTTTCTTAATGTTACTGACTTTAATAAGTTTACATAAGAAGAGTATCCTTCAAACTACTGTTTATATTAATTATTATAATAACATATTGATAGCAAGTAAGAACAATAAATGATACAGTACATCACTCACAAAATCATTAACTCAGTATTACCACAACCAGATATTATGTGTGATCCTATGATTCCTTATATCAAACTTCTTGTTATACAATCAATAAGCATTGTATTTTGTACTGTGAAAGATACACCTGAGACATATTAATATGTGACCATAAATATGAAATTGTACCTAACATGCAAACAAATTTCAAACAAGAGGTTGCATTGAAATGATTGCTATGTGTCCATCTTGAATAAGAAGTCAATGGAATTTGGTAATATACTTGATGTAGTGAGTAGATACTTTGTGTTCATAATATAATGATAATATGACTGGAAGGACATGTCCTATGTTTTCATATGTATGTATGATTATTGTGTAAATTAATAAATGAGTTATTAGTAAACACTAACATTATTATATTTATAATATATCAATATATTTAATTAACTTTTCAATGTTTATGATATGTGATATTATTATTTTATTATATAGGATGGTAACACCCCGTTACATGATGCTTGCTCTAAGGGTAAACTGGAATGCATCAAATTACTCTTATCAAATGGAGCTGATACTACCATTAAGAACAATAAAGGTGAATCAGCTGCAGACAAAGTTAAACCTTATGACAACAACAGAGCTACTATATTACATTTCATTGAAGAAGCCAAAAAAGGTAATGTAGTTCATCACAATAGACATGTACTTATAGTGTAAGTGATACTAGTATATGAGTATGAGTATCTTATGATACTACTGCCTCATCAATCCACCTAGTTAAATAAATCATAACTATGTTTGTACATACTTGTAATGTCATCTTCTTTAGTATATTTTTAATATTGTCATATTTTGATGTTACATTATGATACATATATTAGTAACATATGTATAGTATTGATATAACAAGGTCATTGATCTCTAAAGCTTGATAACAAACAAAGCATACTTGTAGATTTTATGCAAGATAGTAATGATGATGGTTGTTTATTAGATTGCATTCTAAACTATTATATAGTATTACAAAGCACAGGTGTACATAATATCATCTTGTGTCATCCTCAGCCCTTAATATAAGAAATATTATTATATGGTCATTTGGAATTAGAATTATAGCCAATTTCAATATAATTATCAAGATATTAGCATGTAAACTACCATAAGTCAAAACTTATCCTCAAGCATTTTATATAGATTTGTACTCTCTGTGGCTTGGTTATGAGTAAGATAGCAGTGACAGTTAGATGTCACATCATATCTGATAGATATGAAGACTTGGAACTATAGTATGTATATGAACATCTAATTGCATGGCAATGTTTTACATATTCTGATTTGTACTCAAATAGTCATTAGTAGAATCTGTTTATTTGTTGTCAGTTTTACAATGCAAAACATCTTTGTGATGTCTAGTGGTAATACTATCATATCAGTTCATCATTGTAATAGCTTCATGTGACAAATAATATACTTCAACACTAAGTTGTTTTGTTTCAATAAAAGTCGAAAATTTTGCATTATTAAGTTTTGTTCTCTTTCTTTCATCTTCCTACAGATTATTCTAAGTTACTTGACAAAGCTCCTGATGAAGGAAAAATTACAGCAAAATACTCAATGTTGGCAATGTCAGGAGCTCCAGGAACGGGGAAGTCATCTGTTATGAACCTTTTGCTAGATAAACCACCTCCAGAGAATCACGATAGTACTCTTGTGACTACTGCTCCTGAGATAAGAAAGGTAGAGACCACTAGTGTTATTACTGGATCTAGACCCACTTCATCCAGCACCCATTTTTGGGGCAAAGTAGATCGCTCATATTTCAAAGACATGCTTGCTAAGACTGTAAAAAGTGGGCTCCAGTCTACTTCATCTGAATCCATTACACTTCATAATGATGAGAGTGAGTCATCATCTGATGATGATGGATCACAAGATTCTTCTTCATCAATGGATAAAACACAATCTAATGAAGACACCTCAGTCCCTTCTCTCAAGTCACTTCCTCAACCTGTATCAAAAGTTGCTAATGAGATAATGAAAGTCTTACCTATTGTAGATGATTCACCTGAGCTTAATAACACCCACTGGATACACTGTATTGATTCTGGTGGACAGGCAGCATTCCTGGACATAGCTCCATCATTGCTACATTATAATACAGTCAGTATACTTACACAAAAGCTTAATGAGAAGCTTGATGACCAACCTAAATTCTATTTTAGCTTCAAAGGTCAACAAATTGGCATACCAGTGGAGCGACAGATCACCAACTTACAACTACTTGAGTCTTCCTTTCGTTCGCTAGCATCCATAGATCAGCCTGACTTGCGCAAAATTCACGTTAAGTTTTCACATCCTAAGCCTTCCCTTCTTGTTCTTGGCACGTTTTTTGATAAAGTAATGGAATGCGTGGGCGAGTCTTTGGAGCAAAAGAATGCTCGTTTGTGGTCTACATTAAAGCAGTTTAGCGATGTGCGTGTAAATTACTGTGAAAGTGAAAAGCAAATAATATTCCCTATTAACGCAACTGCCAGAGATGAACATGAAAAGAAGATTGCAGATACTATTCGCAGAATTGTATGCAAGTCTTACATTGAAGCAGAAATTCCAGCACGATGGTTCTTGTTTCAGCTAGAGTTACAGGATCTTCAGAAAACTACTAAGTCAATGGTTGTCAGTAAGAATGAGTGCTTGAAAATTGGGCTGGCACTGAAGATGAATGACAGAGACGTCGAGGCGGCGTTCATGTTCTATCACGATTTGACGATTTTCTTGTATTTTCCACATGTATTACCTAATGTAGTTTTTCTCCACCCACAATCACTGTTCAATAAGCTGTCAGAATTAATTAGCATTTCTTTTGCTGGTGCTGTTGACTGCTTAAAAGAAATGAACATTGATCTTCCATCGAATGCTCATCATCAACTTAAATGTGAAGGAACATTTATGCGTGAGTTGCTTAATTGCCTTTCAGATGGATTCACACCAGATTTCACAGCAGGTGATTTCTTAAAGCTGATGAATGATAGATTTATCATTGCTCCTTTGCCTCAAAAGGGAAAGTTTTTTCTGCCTTCTGTGCTACCTACAACATCTCATTTGGATAATATTAGGGGTCCTTTTCTGAAACAGCTCGATTCTTTTGTTTTGACATGGGATATGAAACCAATCCCACAAGGTCTTTTTACTGCTTTGATTGTTAGTCTACTCAAGAGACATGCTTCACCTCAATTCGATCTACATCAACCATCACAATTAGATGAAGTACCAGAGGAATCAATGCAGTTTCGTAATGCCATTCAGTTATCATGTATTGGTCCTGGTGGAAGTGTTTTACTAGTCGACTCCATTTATTGGTTGGAGATTTATTACACTGGCCGCAGCACAAAATGTTCAGCTCTCAGGCAAGCCGTTCTCGAATGCATTGGAGATGTCGTAACGAAATTCCAGTATAAACCGGTTCTCTCCATACCTCAGGAGCGTTTCCTATGCTCAATATGTCCACATGTCCCCAGTCATCTTTGTCGTCCAAATGAAGATAAAGAAATCGTTACTTGTTGCAGAGATGCTCGCTTAACAGCAGATATTGACCCATCGCGACAATTACCATGGATACAGGATGGATCTTCTGTCAACAGTGCAACACCACTGGGTTAGTTATAATTTAGTAACAAAGCATTAAGACATATCTTATTGACTGTATATCTATAAAATATTATGAAACTTAGATGACAAAAGTTATAATATTGTAGTATTATAATACTTACAGTATTTTAAATGTGTGTTTCCACTATAGATATGACTCACATTGCTGAGAAACAACCAAAGTTTCTTGATTTGCTCAGTCTACTGACTGATATTGAATATGATTGGGACAAGATTGGTGTTGCATTAGAAGTGGAAAATCGATTTTTAGGTGGTTTACGTCGAAGCAATGAAGATAACACAGCCAAACTTATTGCTGTTTTACGAAGCTGGATGGATGCATTTCCATCAAGCTGTACTTGGAATGTTGTTTTGACTGCAGTTGAAGGTCCTGTTGTTAAGCATCCCTCAACAGCAATGAAAATCCGACAGTTTTTAACTAAAACAGAGGTACAGTCAAAGTATGGAGTGAAATAGTTGATTGACCAGTACTGTTGAATTCAATTTTTAATTTTTTTTCTAAACGTTTTAATTATTTTTTTAAACGTTTTAATTTTAGGTTTTTAGGTTATCCATTATTTCTGTTGTTTTAACATTACTCTTACATTTCTACTTATTGTAATTGTGATACCACTTAAGTTTTCCCCCTTTTCATTAGCTGTACTTTTGTACTTTTTCTTATTAGTTTCTTGATAAAATTGAGTGAGTTTATAATATGCAAGTATATAATTGCTTACCATAGAAAATTTACATACAAAAGATAATCCATTGATATAGTTATAAAGATGTCTATGTGTTCAGCAATCTACATGGACAATACCTTTTCAGGTTTATTTTTGATGTTACCGTTACAATCATGTTTGTTTTGGCCCATGATTTTATAGACACCCCATACAAAAGAACTAACGAATTTCAAGTAGAACTAGCTAAAGATGTGACTGGAGACTACAACTTTCGAAAGTGAAGAGGACGACCATCAAGAACATCGACTATAGGTTTTTTCCACCATCATTTCCCTGTTAGAGGTAGCAAGAAATGTCAGAATTGTTTCTTTTGCAAGAAATACATGTCAAGATGACGGGAGACAATGTGGTATTGTAAAGAATGTGACAAATTCCTTTGTTACAAAGGAAGTGAAGATGATTGTTTTGTGTTATTTCACAAGGATCATGTGGCAAACATTGACACTGCAAAAGAAAGAGAACGTTAAGCAAGCATAAACTTCTAATCATCATTCTATATAATTTAATTATAATCACTTATAATATAATCAGTTATATAATGCACATGAAAAGTATCATATGACCTTAAATCTTCTAACTACAAGTTAGTTTTAAAAATTTACAGTGACCAAACACTCAACAGATATCGATAACTGACTTGAGTATAATTATAGATTTAGTATTAACCCTTATTGCACCACACCTACTTTTAATTATTTAATCCAAAAACGCTTCCTGTTTTCACGTTAGTATGATTGCTTTGCGTGGATGCGTTTTAGAGAGCAGTAAGTTTTTTTTGACTTTTATACTTATATATTTCTTTTTCTAGGAATATTTTATGACTTGAGGATTGAGTATTGACAAGTATTTGAAGAAGTAACTGAGTAAAGTATGTATTTGTTAATATACTGTTAATAATGTACAACAGAATGATAGCGCTTGAAGCAGTTATCGGGACACAGTGCTGGCTCATCTTCACACGTTTCACATATAAATAGGGTAAGATGCCGTTGTATACTCCGGTCACTACACACTACACAATCTCGCCACTTTCTCATTTTTTTTTAGAAAATGTGTCCGACCATTTAGCCGTTGGAAGCTATCTGTGATAAGAGGTGGAGTGGTTGTTGCTGTAACTAATGGCTTTACAAGCTCATTAATTATGCTTCTACGGAAATCCAGGTGAGCTTCTCGTACTTATGTTTTGTTTTGATTTCCATCAGAAAGTGTGTGACGATAAACAATGAAGGAATTTACAACTGCCATATCTAACAACCAGAAGAACACCTTTCTCCACTTTTTAATTGATTTCTGCACAAAACTATAGTAACTCATCATTTGATCTATCTTATCAACACCAAACATAAACTGATTGTCTTCTGCAACAACTTCTGGTTTCTTCACTACTCTTGACTTACCTCTAGAATAAAAAGTAATCACTACATATACAAGCATTAGTAGTACTACTAACCTGGTCTGAATATCGACCATATTATTTGAATACTTTGTTGATAGCATAAATACAATCTTTTTATCCATCCAAGCTAGTAACATCTTTTCTTTTTTTCTGAATGTGATCACACTACATTTGCTCCTTTTACTTAACTTTTTATTTTGGTAGGAAGAAACTTTCTGTTCTTTTGGATGGTGCCAGTAATTGAAATCCCATCTTTGTGAGCTCATCTGCCAGTTCCACACTGGTATAAAACCTGTCAGTGTAGAGGTCATGACCTTTGTCTTGCAGGTAATCAACTAGTGTTAAAACTATCTTTGTAGTATATGAATGAGTTGGTAATGGCAATAGTGGGGTTTGTTTTCCAGCATATACTAGAATATTGTGCATATAACCAGATTTACTTCCCGAAAGGGCATAAACTTTCAATTCCCATGGATAAGGCTTGTTCTTTACATATTGCTTGAAAGATGTATGTCCTGTAAATGGTACTATAGATTCATCAAGTGCAATTTCTTTTTCTAGAGTATACAATGGTTGACTGATTTCCAAGATAAGGTCTATAAATTCCTGAACTTTATCCATTTTTGAAGTGGTCTCAATTTCTCCAATGTGTAAGACGTTAAAAATTCGTGAGAAGCGATTACATGACATTACTTGGCAAAAGAATGGTTACAGGTTTGTAGAGTGGACCAGTAATCTTTTATCATTGTTAGGCGAATAACTCTCATATTCAAGATAATACCTATGAAAGCCTTCATTTCTTCTATTGAAACGTTGGTCCAATCGCTATAAAGAGATCTTCTTGATGTATGTTTAGGTACCTTATATGCTGCATATTCATTTGTCTTGTCTACAATGAATTGCCAAACTCTGGCTGTAAAAATCAAACTAAAGCACTGGTATGAGATGTGTCGACGTTGGGTCCACTTACAGAACTATATTGAAGGCTAGTTTCTGTGAAGTTATCTGTGTCTGTATTGATATTATTTGTAAATAAGTGAACTGTTTTGTTTACCTTGTATTTCAGTCCATCTTTGGTCAGAAGATGAAGCAACTTGTACTATCTCATCATTGATAGTGTAAGTGCAAGAAAGAGCTGTCCCAAAAATGTTTTCTATTGGTACAAACTGGTTGTCTGAACAGAACTCAAAAGTTGATTTACAATAATCTTTGACATAATCAATGACAGTAAAGTTCACCAAAACGAAATAACACAGAAACAAAACTCAAAATTTTATCCAATAGCTTTAAAAGGTAATAAATACACACTCTCAAGGACTGTCACAAAACCAATGGTCCACCAAATCAAACCTTCATCTTCTTCATCAAGATGCAATGCATTGCCTTCACTGCTGTTTAAGCTTTCAATAAATTCA
Source organism: Xestospongia muta (assembly GCA_963693285.1). Classification (NCBI taxonomy): domain Eukaryota; kingdom Metazoa; phylum Porifera; class Demospongiae; order Haplosclerida; family Petrosiidae; genus Xestospongia; species Xestospongia muta. Next base: position 18,726,004 of record OY848918.1, read on the forward strand.
GAAAATTCATGTTCTAACTCATTGGAAGATTCAACCTATACTACAGTATCTGTGATAAATAAAGAAACAATCAAGTTTAAAACTTGCAATACACAATTACTGTGTATGTAACATACTATTAACATACTAGATTTCAAACTTATCGTTTGTTACGTCATTTTTTGTTTCCGAACTATTGACAATTTTTATTAAGTTGTTGAGATAGTCGAGGGATCCAGACTACAACGTTCTTTCTCGCGGCAAAGATCAGTCACTTTAACGGGATTATCACTTGATGAATCAGACAAACTGATACAGAGCTATCATCCTCATTGTGCTTCTTGAGTTGTGATACATTACATCAGATTCCTGAGTGACAGTATAATCATTGATGCTGCTTGTAAGTTTACAATGAGAGTATTTTAAAACAATGTCCACAAAGCTTGAAATTTGTAATCTTAAACTGTCTTCATCTCTGAGACATTTTACAACAAAATAACCAAGATACCTTTCTTTCAGTGTTGCAATGATCACGTGATAAATAACCGAAATGCGTGGATCTCCATATAGTTTTCATTTACCTCATTTTCATTGGCTATAGAAGTTAGAAGACGGCTTATTCTTTCTAGCAGCATCAACTTAGTCATAGCTATTTCGATCAACTCAATGATAATAACTGTGATGAGTATCCTGAGATCATGTCATATAGTTCTAACTGTCACAGTTCTGAATATATATGGTGACTCAATTCCTGTCGCAATTCCTCCTACATCTCCTAGAATAGCAGTTAACAATCGATTGAACCTACTTTATTGTTTACAAGATGCCATTGGTCCATCCCATTTACCTTTTTAGATAAATGCTAGCGCTTTATTAGAAACAAAAGATAACAGTGTTAAAGCTAGTACCAAAGTTTCTACAGTAGTACTTTGTCAAAGCCAAACTGACCTTAACTTACTGGGTAAACCTTCTACTGAAATAACTCCCTACCTTAATCTAAGAAGCTATTTTTATGCATCTACTATAAATAGAAGTATCACTAACACTTCATTTTAATTTCCTCATGCACCACATCCTTAACGAGAAATTTTTTACATAACACAGATGAAGGGTTAATACAAAATTGAATCTGCTGTTATTCTGTGGGTCGATGCTCATTGCATGATTAAAATTATGTTTATAATTTACTTTGAAGGAGTCTGCTGACGAGCAGGATTTAATGGAATATAGAAGAGCATTCCAAAGATCCGAAGCAGAGGGACCAAAGCAATGTAATGAGACAGATGTATGAGAAAAGTGTATAGAGAGTATGATAGGATCATAATGACAAGAACTATGAGTAGGGAATGGTTTAAGAGTAATATGCCAGAAGGGAAGTAGAGTATTTTGTTGAAGCTTTTGTAAAGCAGGAATAATTTAGAAACTCTATGATTAGAAGTTTTTTTATATTTAGTACTAGTGGTTGTGTTGTAGTTGTCAAAAAGGAGAATAAATACACAGCAATGTACCTATTAACTAACTATAAGATCAGTTATTTATGTCATTCAATACAAAATCTTCAGAATTATTAATAGTGCTGTATTTAGTGTAGCATAGTTTAAATTTCATTTCATTTTACTCTTGATGTTAAGAACATGAATCAGATATTTCATCCAATTGCTTTCAGTACACTATATATTGTTCTCGTTATGATGCTTTTTCAATGTGTTTCTATAGCAATTATACCAAAATATAATTCTATTGTGTACCTCTCATAAGAATAACTACGTCTTTTTCATATGCTATCTCTAAATAAATATCCAATTAGAAGAAAATTAGAAGATTTCTCAAAATAAATCATTGAGTTCTAGAAAATATAAATAATGAAAGTAGCTCCAATACTTACCACCTCTCGTGTAGATATCATTAAGACAAAATAATTTGCAATGCTATCTAAGGGACAAGATCTATAATCTGTCAAAGCAATTAATTTTAAGGAACAGTTATAAACAGTCTTCTCAAAACAGTCTTGTAAATCAATTTATTAGAATAAAAAAAGACTTTTGATAGATATTCTTCAGAAGTATGTTGGTGACAATAATGTGTTCACACAAGAGTGAATTTAGTAGTTGCTATGACAACAGGCTTAAATCTCTCTCTATCTCTCTCTCAGTATGCATCCATAATGTAGAGTCTGTGAGAAAACTATCTCATCACATCTTTGCAGTATCAATAAACTATGACTATGACAAAGGAAAATTTGTAATGCACATTCTTTAGTCTGTGATTATTCATCTCTATTATCCAGATGAAGATTTGAAGATACTGACTTTCTGTAAAAATGGTATGTAAACCAAAATTATTAAAAGATCTAAATAGCTACTTTCGATTAATATAGATGCTGCAAACGTTAAGAAAAAACATGGTTAGCTCATTTGTGTTTCATACATGTTGTTGAGTTTATTAATGTTATTGTAACAGAGTATGTCAAATACACATATATATTATATATTTTAAATATAATGTCTTTATGAAGCTTAATAAGTGTTATTAATTATTCATATCCATTCACTTCATTTTATTCTATTGTTAATTATATTTATCAATTAAATTAAAAAGCACATGATTTTGCACATGATGCACATGCAACTGATAAATTTAATGAACTTTAATTACTGTCCTAAATATAATGATAAATTACAGTGCCCTATTTTTAAAATAATTGTGTATATATGTTCTATTTCTATATGTAGTGTTCCATTCTTACTGTTGGTATATCTGGACTTGCAGCAAGGACAGACAGTCCTATATTTGCTTTGAACAATGTGTTATATATATATAATTATATATATATATATACTTTGTCTACTTTCATAGTTTTAGAATATTGTCGTTTATGACTTTAGAGAGCAAGAATTTAATTATAAGGTTAGACCTAACTGCTGCACTGCGACACTGAGTGTAAATGACAATGCTTGATGCTTGATCACTAGCTTGCTTGTCTGCTATATATATTTCCAACATATGCAGTTTCATGTGCACAGACAATGCTGGTAATTTTTGATACAATGTTGATACCTCTAGTTAATTGAAATTAAATATTTTATAGTAATTATGAAATGCTAAATGAAATCCAATGACAGCTTTGACCTATTGGAAAGGATTTTCTGTATAATGCTATCTTAATCATATTGTGTACATAGTATGTATCAACTATATATATTGTTATTTATCATATATAATAAAATAATATAGTATATTAATAGCCATAATTAATAAATAAATAAAAGAGTTTGTGCTGTCTTTAATTGCTAGAAAGGATCAACTTTGACAGCTTCAATATTTTCAGCTGCAAGTTGCCCCATCAAGTATTCTTTATTTCAAGCTGCAGATGTGTTATAATACAGAACTCTTTCAAACTAGATAAGTTATTCTTTACTCATCAACTTAATTTCCTTAATATAAGAATTCTAATAATAACATAGTGTGCCTTCGTTATATGAATACTTTATCTTACCTATACACTCGTAGCTTATAAAGTAATTATGTTTACATCATGTTATAGTTTTGGGAAAGCTGACAATAAAATATTTTTTAGATCAAATATTTTTGTCAAATGAAACTAAGTGTATATATGAAATGAATGTATTTTTGATAAATAGCTATAGTATTCTCTAGATCCTTAAGAAATAATTTAGTTAATTATTTATCTTGCCCCATACATTATGTCATTACAATAATCAAATTCATTTTTTGCAATAAAATTAACAAAAGTAAGATTAAGTCTATTAAGACTACACATTACAGATATAGATTGTCAAATGAATTAGTAAATATATACTTATAATTATGTTAGTCTTTGTTAAATTTATAGATGATGCTAATTACTATGCAATACATTTGATGAGATAGAGGACTTGGAATATACATTTATTTATCAATCCACACAATCATTTTTACGTTTATCTCTATATACAGTTTTATCAACAAACCATTTCTTTGTCATTTCAATCAGTTTTTACTCTACATAAATTATAAACTATATAATTATTTATCAATTAATTCATACAATGTTTATTCCATATCTCCATCAGCTGGAAAGAAATTACAAAATAATATCAAAAATTAATTGAGAGTCAGATAACTATCAATGTGATTGACTAGATTATTATATGATGGTAATAGGAGTACATATAATATTATAATTCATTTTAACAATGTATGGTACACAAGTACAGTGAAGTTATAGGAATATTCATATAATAATAACAATATGAACATTCCTATGACTTCACTGTACCTGTGTACCATACATTGTTAAATGAATTTTTAAAATTCAAACTGGATATAAATAACAGTAGCTATTGGTTTATAATATATCTAATACAACAAGTTAGAGTGTCATCATAATTAACAATACTTGTGACATTAGTTACAAAAAAAAGAAAACAATAGTAAGTAAAGAGAATAATATTATAGATTGAGACAAACTAGATAAAGGGATAACAGCTGTATATATAAACCAGATTAAATAATGTAAAATAGTTTAACTATAAATCAAAGTCTATGACAACTTCAAAGTAGTGTAACATAATTATTAAGATGATTAATTGCCTTCCATTTTATTGTTTCTCTGCTTGTCTCTTATACTCTTAATCTATAGGTTCATATATACTCTATTAGTCTCTGCTAGTTTATTATAGTCTCTTATTGACAAAAGTTGTCCCTATGTCCCATAGTATTATGAATTTTTTCCTCAGCTAATTTGTTGTAAACACACATTGTACTTTTTTTTGTAACTATGTAGCATTGATAGTTATCACTAAGTGTTGTGCATACAGTCATTATAAAGACCATATCCTGTAGTGATACCTGAGAAGAAAATATTTGTTAGTTGCTAAAATAAAATGTACAATAAGAGTTAAAGGACAATTTACATTTATGATAGTAGTAGGAAATTGAACAAAAAGGTAAAGTTATGGCAAAAAGCAAAGGTCAAAGCTAATGTCAATAGATTTTAGTAATGACATTTTTAAAGTCTGGTATATATATGTGTGAACTAGTACTAGCGAGTCCTTCTATTATGATGATCAGCAATGGGATGTCGAACAAATCATTAAATCTATATCTTACTTAAAAATTAGTATAACAAAGTAACCTTTTTAGAATAGGAAATGAACAATTATTTCCTGTAGTCTCAAATAACTTGTTAGCTGTCTCAAACTATAATGGCGTACCGTTCACTCAAAAAAAGGATGACTCCGATTGTTCACAATTCTCGATCTCGTGGTTTTCAACAAATATCGAATGTGAAAAGACCATCATTTATTCTGCAGGAATTGCTTCTTTAGCTGTCACAGGAGCTTTAGTTTCAAAAGGCTATAATACAGTGATAATATTCCAAGAAATACCATCTATTATTACTTGAAGTGGAGTGCAACTGAATTCAAAACCAATCTAATATATAGCTGGTATCTGAAATGAAGGCCTATCAGTGTATTCATATCATAATATATTAAAACATGACTCTCAAGAGACTGGCATTTATATTAATTACAAGAATGGTATCTACTGTCGTACCAACTTTGTCTCCAAACATTATGAGGAAATATAAAGTTAATGCCAGTACGTAAAGCAATTGCCCTGGCATATATTGGACTATTTATGATGTACACAACATATTAAGATATACAAGATGTAGAGTCCATTATGATTAGTAGCTTTGATATTAAAACATCACCAAAGAATGTTCATCCTGTATTTGAAGATCAGTGGTATAAAGTGAGCCTATAAATCACATTATCTAATTCAATATTGCACTCAAAAGAAGCCCTTTAATTATGAGTCCTAATATCAATGTTAATAGATTAATTGTAATTTGTAATGATAATATACTTCATGTTTGCAATCATTGACTTGTTCATGCTAAAAATGACCCCAACAAATATAGACTTGAGATTATTAAAAAAGGGAGCAAACGTATTCAAATTACTTTGAATGGTTTCAATAAAATTCCTCATAAGTCCTATCAGCTCAATTACAATGTGCAGGAAATGGATATTCAAGTATGTCTGCTGCTAAGCAAGTGTGCTTTTTTAAAAATGGTGTTGGTGATATCAGTATATTACTTGGACTGATGTTGTATTAACAGATACTTTAGAGACACTCTAATGAGAACAATCTTAAACCCTCCAAGCATGTACAATTAGATACGTGTGACCAAGGTGATTATAATTGCATCATGGAACATTAATTCCTATATATAGGACAACTATAAATCATAAATTGACATTTTTTGGCTTTTAAAAAGAACAGATTGCTGTTTGGCATGCACATTATGGTAGGTTACTAGCAATACTGGAAAACTATATAAGTGACCATGATCTGTGTTTTAAGATATTAGATTCATCATATAATACACAACCAGAGAATTTGAAAACTGGATGAAATTGTACATGTCTTGATCAATATTTCTTGGCATTATGTATCTATTAATTGTTGTTAAGGAATAAACACATTATACTATTTATCATTTTTATTAATAGTTCAAGCGTTTAGTTAGGATAGTTTCATTTCTATATATTTATATAATGTAATTATATCTTACCACAAGAAATGTCATTGTTGGTAAGATATTCTATTAAACATATCTAATATTTTATCATACACATTGTTTTTAAGCTCAAATGTAAAAGATTTGCAATGAGCTTTTGATAGAAATATACTACATTGAACATGTCTCCATATTACCATTACTATTGAGAATACTAAAATGTATAAAACCATTATCAGAAACGTGAATAGTATTTAATTTTTATACAGCATAGCTGCAGGGTTGAATTCATTGTAATTACATGTAATATGTAATTAAATCATGTGGAGCTCAGATATATCACATGAAATTAAATTTGAATGGTCGATTTTGGCAATCTTTTACAATTTTTATTGTAAACATTACATAATGAGATCCTGAGAAGTAGTAAACACTCTGCTTTAATTACTGACACAGTACAGTTGGACAAACATTAGTGACAGTAAAGATGTAATTAAAAATAGGCAAAGGATGTTATTAAGCCTTTTTTTAATGACAGACAAGATTAAACGTCATGTCATCTCGTTATTGACAGATGGCGTGATATCGCGTCGCGTCATAGTTGATAGCTTTATTCAGCGCGACGTTGACAGTTGACAGGCGCCAGCTGGGCTCTAAAACTTAAATTACACTGTGAGGAGTGCGTTTATTATTCTTACTTTTCATAAAACTACTTTCTTTTACTATTGATCAATAGAAAGCAGCATATATTCTACCCTTCTTTATTACTACTGTATAAACATACTGAAGAAAAAAGACTACAATGTACATGATACAGGTTAAACGTGACTAATATTTAATGAGACATTACACAGAATGCCATAACTCTGACAATCAGCTACATAACTTCCCATTAGTATATCAGTAATGAGTCATGTTTACTATACTTCCCCTTAATTAATCATGTTTTATGAAAATGACCATAGATTGATTAAATCAACCAATGTATTTTGAAGAAGTATAATAATACGAAATTATAACATTATGTAATAACTCGGAAAATAATCATAATAACTACAAAACAAAATAAATATTTGAGCTAAAACTTTATTATAATAGACACTTAACAAATGTACAATTCAATGATATCAATTGGTGTAGCTTCATTAGGATATCCTTCACTGCTATACATTCTTAGCTCAATATCATCAGTGGTCCAATAATTGAAGGACTTTATAAACCATGGAATGTTTTGAGTTGTACAACAGTCAGACTCTAAGTATCCACATTGTTTGCCATCCCATAATGGATCGTCATAATGGAAGAAGACATCACTATTCCAATTCCATTCACGAACACCAGACTCACAATAATAGTCATTACCAACATATTGTGGTGTACTCTCAGAACTGCCACTATTACATGGACAGTCCTCCCAAACATTATCATTTTCATCTTGACCGGCAACAAATGTCCAGATGTGTCGACGAGGGTTACTACCATGAGTAATAGATATCCCATCAACATAGGGTCCTTCAAGTGAATGAGTTCCACCATTGTTTTGATAGATGCCATCTACACCATTATATTGATATCCTCTTACTCGCCCACATACTTGAGAATATTTGAGGTCAAAAGTAGAAAAATATGTTGAATCACAGCCAAAACTTGATGGATGAGGTCTATCACAAAGGCGGTAGCTAATGCTAATGTTGGGAAAATCATAAGAGTTCAGACCTCTTGGACAGTTATTTGTACCAGAATCACTCATGTTAATGTACCCTACTCTTGTCCAGCCACCTTTACCATCACAATCATTGTTGTTCATATTACAATAGACTATTGCTCTACTGCCATTCCTCAGTGTAATATTGTAGTAGCCTGAAGTAGTAGTAGGAAATGTTTGCAAGCTACTGCAAAAAAATCTTGAGCACATGTGAGATGAAAATGCAGGGCAAAGTATAAATGTACTGGTGTTTTGATTTGTCACTTTAAATTTCTTGCCACTGTTACTTGGAACACAGCAGTACTGTTCATAGAGTGAAGGAGAATGTGATATATCAGTAGAGTTAGCCATGCAAACAGAGGAACCCTCACTGATGTCAGATAAAAATATACTTACAAACAGTCCTAATTGCAGGAAAGCATGCATGATTAAGTCAATAGAAAACAAGTCAAAAGTTTAACTTGGCTTAATCTGATGATACTAGACACTACAATGTACAATCTTAAAGTGCTATTTTCTTAAAGAAGAGTATATTATACACGTGCATATATACACAAACAACATTGTTTATTTATCTAACACAATTTCAATTTATGTCTATTACAACTTGTTAACAATTCTAATTTAGTTCTAATTGTACATTAAAACTTGAATCACATATTAACCTCATTATACATACATTATCAATATTAGTCATGGTGTTGCTATAACAGTAGATAAAATGATACTGTCTGTATAATAGTCACATGACTATTTGTATACTTGTAGTGTTCTAGGTTGAGAAGGAAAAAATGAAAATAAAATCAATTTGTAATAAATTCCTTTTTTTCAAAAGGTAAATATGGTAAGGATGTGATCATAGTTATATTGAAGACTGCTTAACTGATTTTGTGTGCTTTCTGTCCTATTCCTGAAAAATGAATTTGAACATGTTCTTCAAACTTTTACTGAAGATATTAATACTCTGTCCAGAGTAAATAGTGCTTAATTATTGTATTCCTTGCTATAATTGTTTTGTTTTAGGATGGCATTTTGGTCACAAATGATGTGTGACAAGAAGATCTCATGGTACAGTTATATTTATTTCAGTTGATACAGTACAGGCACATTGGTCAGGTGGTTTCAAAGTTGGTATGGGTCTTCTTTTAGGGAAATGCAGAGACTACTTGGCATCTGATATAAATATTTAGTCGAAATATGTACATGGTGTTTGGTTATGTTATAATAATGACTTAAAATTTAATTTCATTAAATTTAAAGAAGACTTTCAATTTCATTATTATACTGTACAATTACCACTTGTAAGTGGTCCTATGGCAAAAGATATACATATACATGATCATCTACTCAAGCCCTCTCAATAAAATTGACAACTATCATGTCGTAAACTCACAATCACAACATGATATTGTGCATATCTTTTTAAAGGAATCATCACAATGGAAACAAATTTGAAGTTAAAGATTTTACATCAAAAAGGTTTTTCACATTAGACTTTGTCAATACTTGATGAATGCACTTTATATATGGTAGAACAAAGACAAGAGTACTATTTGGTAGTATCTTTCACACCAAAACTTCTACTAAATTATTCACTTCCCTTGATTACTTACCCAGTAAGTAACTCTTTGTAATATTAAGGTCACTATTTTGTTACAGGTTATCATAAGCTTGTTCCAAAGACTTGTCTAAAACAAAGAAGTAATCATGTACTCTATCAATTGAAAGGATTGTTTATGTGGTATTAACAATACTAGTGTATAAGGATTGTAATTTACTCTATTTTCAACTAGTTTACACAGTCTGTATGCCAAGTTAACAAATTTGATAACCAGCTTACACTCAATTGTACCATTAGGTTTACAAACTCATGTACTATATATGTACTATGTAAACAGGGCTTCTGATTATTTACAAATGCCATTACACAACTCTCTATGTATCTACATTAGTCTAGTACTTATACTAATAATGTAATTGAACTAACTACAACGAGTGATATCTAGTCTTGAGATAATGACAATAGATACTTTAATTCATCTCAAGTAGAGGATACTCAGTGGTCGAATTTTGACTGCAGAGTTTTAGGGCAAAATGTGGAATTTTTTCCAATTTGTTGATGATAGAAATGGAATATGGATCCAAACAAAGGAGCTGTACATAAGGATGGGAAGGATTAATGTCAAATACAATTTAATAAGAACAGAAGAAGAATTATAGTAAAATTGACGATAGTTGTAGCCAAGCAGTTTCTTGCCCTTAGAACAGGTTTCATTGATGTGAGTAGACCAGGAGAGGTTAGAGGTTAGAGTAACACCTAGATACTTTAATGAAGAGACTAATTCGAGAGAAGATCCATCAAGGAAAAGAAAAGGAAGAGTAGCAATGGATGTAGGAGACTTCCTGGAAATGAACATGTGTTTGGTTTTTGAGTGATTATAATAGTCAGGTGTTTAGATTTGACCCAGGAAGAGAGAATATTAATGTTAGATTGTGCAAGTGAAAATTCATAAGATGATTTGAAGGGACACGATAGAAGGATGTCATCAGCATATAGGACGATGGATGAAGTTGAGGAGAAAGGTAATTGGAATATATCATTCACATACAAAATGAAGAGAAGTGGTCCAAGATTCAAGCCTTGAGGAATGCCAGATAAGACGGTAGACTTAGAAGAGGAACAGCCATCAACAACAACCTGCTGAGATTGAAGTATGAGATAGCTTTGAAGCCAAACCACAAGGTGATGAATAATGTCAAGTGAAAAAAGTACATCAAGCAGGGATTGATGTGGAACTGAGTCAAATGCTTTAGTTAGATCAAAAAAGGTTGCACAGATAGAGTACCCTTTATCCAAATGACATTCCAAGGTTCCTGGGATTCTATTTCATAGTAGACCACAAGACTGAAAATATGGATGATTTCTTAATCATCAAGGACATCAATCAATCTTATGATTCCATTATGAACACTGGTCATTATAAGATATGGTACATATAATACATTTACTTTGTTTTATTACTATATCATTCATGAATATGTAAATATATAAATGTATTGTAAGTACATGTAGGTTCTTATGTATTTTAAAAAGTCCAGTTTATCATAACTTAGGTATGTATTGATCACAAAATGAACAGGTTATTACACATAATGTCACATTGAGTATTTCATTATGTTGTGAGTTGTATTTTGAGTACTGGACCTAATAGATAAAAGGATATGTGAAAGGGTTAACAACCAAAAAAATGGACAAAAAGACAAATAAAAGAATTATGGATTGATTATAAAAATGTAGCAACAAATATCAAAATGGTATCTTACATGGCAACAAATTTCAAACAAGTACTTGCATACAAATTGTTACTATGCAGTCATCTTGAATAGGAAGTTATTCAAATTCAGTAGGTAACAAGCTCAATTATTGATCTTTATGATTACATTGTCTTACTGGAAATGATAAATACAAAATAAACAATAATTCTATAGAAGTGTTTGTTTAAAATTGTTTACATATTAGGTACCGTTTTTGTATTTATGGTCACAAATATACATATAGTAACAAGTACTAATATACACATAGAGAGATGAAGTAGATAAAAGGATTACAATACCTTTAGAAATTGTATAGATCTTAAAAGAACTACTACTTTCTTAGTATCAGTAGTATCACTAGTGCATTATACCTTCCTGTAGAATAAAACACTCATAATGAATTGATGATGAAGAGAATAATGTAACAGTTAAGGTGGGTACATAAAGATACACTTGTATATGCACCAAGTTCCATTCTTGGCATCGTGTCATGTAGCATAGTGTAGTGCCAATATTGTTCAAATAAACAAGCAGACTCATGTCAACTAAAAACCCACCTCGTTATTATAAAGTCAATTAGTGCAAAATGGAGACTGAAGTGTTGCAGCTTGCTTTGCTTTACAGATAATGAAGAAGGCAATAGAAATAAAAAACAAGGTGGGTGTGTCCTATATTTATTCAATGTCTCCAACAAGGAGAGTTTTAGTTTCAGTTACCTGGTTAGCCACTTATTTTTATGTGTTTTCTCTTTGTCTTGGATCCTTGTAGCTTTGGCTAGATACTTGTTACAAGCAATGAAAACAACAAACAGCCTCAATAAGTTTCTCGTCTGCCATAAAACACATTGGTATGT
>OY848918.1:18740887-18787378 GCA_963693285.1 Xestospongia muta
TGATGACTTTAAGCATGAGTGTGAGAGATAAAGAGAGAGAGAGAGAGAGCGATGGAGAGAGAGAGAGAGAGAGAGAAGGGGAGAGAGAGAGAGAGAGAGAGAGAGAGAGAGAGAGAGAGAGAGAGAGAGAGAGAGAGAGAGAGAGAGAGAGAGAGAGAGAGAGAGGGAGAGTGAGTAGGAGAGAGGGGGAGAGGATGGTGTAAATGAAAAGAGAGGGGGAGAGAGAGGGAAAAGAGAGAGAAAGAGAGAATACAAAGTGATGGATAGAATAACATAAAAGAAATCTCATGACCGAAACAATTAGAAGAATACACAATTTACAAGAATGACACTGTTACATATAATTATTATACTATTAAAACAAATATCAGACTTTACCTTGTATGGAAAATAGACATTGTTGTTTATGTAAACCACACCCACAACTTATAATACTGTCAGTCCAGCTTGTAATTAATGTCGTCTGTTTAGCATGACTCCAACTATGATAGAGAGAGAGAGAGAGAGAGAGGACAATACATAGTCATGGATAGAATAACACAAACAAAATCACATGACCCAAACAATTATAAGATTACATTCTTTACCTAGCTAGCATGCTTTAGCAAATTCATTTGGACATTCTATTATGGACAGTTCAACCTTCAGTTAGATGATAGATTGGGTCATTTAATTACATCTAAACTGTTTAGTAGTTAAGATAAAGTGACTCTAACAATATTTATTAATAGCATTTGAAATATAATTTGTTAAAGTTAATAAAATCTTTCCAAATAACCAAATAAGATTGTTCTTTTAATTAATTCCTACTATACTACAGTATACATGTAAGTGTTAGTTCCAATAATCTATGAATACTATCACAGTTCCACCCACAAATTGTACACAATATATGAATATCAGTAGATAATGAAATATTGAGTTACAATAACACATGAATATATTTTAGTTCCACCTCCCAATATTGTACAACACCATTTTTATTATACATATCACTGACATCTTTACATTTTACATAGAATTATAAATATGATGTTAAATTCATCTACAAGTGGTGAATCATGTCTATTTGTTGTAGTATAATATACCATAATTAGCTTTTGCTATAGTGAAATTTTTACATAAAGGTGAGACCACATTTTGTAATGGCTCAAGTAATGGAGAAAGAAGTGAAGTGCCCTGTTGCATAAGGGGATACCATGTCTATAAGGCCATCAGGGATGGTTGTAATAGTTCTTGAAATAATTTCGAATACTCAACTGTGATATCTCAATGTCTTCAATAGACAAACATGTGGTATTTATGTACCGGTTATTCTAAATATTCGTCATTCCAATTTTTCGTTACATAAAAAACTCCATTAAATAGAAATTTAGATTCGTAAATATTTTGTTTATCTAGGGTCAAACAAAAATATTTCACAACAAAAAAGCTAATTATGGTAATTAAAATAAATGTGAACAGAAAAGACAAGCATTCAAACATGTTTTAGTAATATAGAATCTGATAGAGGTAATCTTGATACTGCAACTTTTCATTAGATATATAAAGTGGTTAAAAATTAAAGTATTGACAGAGCACTATTGTAAATGATTACAACTAGCATTGTCACACGATAAAAATTGCAGCTTTTAATTTGTACACTTCCTAGTAAGCTTTGAAATATATGAAGATTTTCACCATGTGAAATTTCCTGCTATACAGTATACTGATGTAAAATTGTATATATTGTAGGTCTGCATTCACTGTACATATTTAAGATAATACTATACATAGTCACCATGGGTTCATACAGAGATGGAAGCCCTGAAATATCCCCCAAGGATGCTTTCGCCCACAAGAATTTCTATATATATTTATTATTTATAATTATTTAAGTCAAAGTTCAATATCCCTATAAAGTCAACATCTTTTAATGGAGGTCCTTCTATTGCAACCTTCATTAAATGTTCAAGATTTGAATCAGCTAGGTGACTATGTAGACATGTTTTTATTAGTTTTAATATAACATGCATATATAGTACAATACAGCATGGGACATAGGAGGAGCATTGACCGAATTTTTCCTCCCAAAGTTCAAATCCTGTACGAACCCCTGGTCACTATAAGTATATGTGTTGTTCTAATTATAGATATTTAGAGTTGTAAAAATCCAAAGACTATTTTGACAATACTACTCTAACTGTAAGGAAATATATTTACTATGTCTGGAGAGTCAATAGAAGCTATGAGGTTATAGTTATCAATCAATTGTACCCAATACTATGTAGAGATTTTAATTTCTGCAGGTTTCTGTTACATTACTAAAGTCTCACGTCATTAAATGAATGTGAAACGGACATATTATTATAATATAATATGTAATATGTGGTCAAAAGCAATCTTAGGATACTCATACACACTTTACATATTTGGTGGAAAAGCTGTGGTTTCATTGACAATGATAAATAACTATTATTACTTGTACTTCATAAGAAATATTCCATTGTAAAATGTCATTATCCATTACTTGTCACATGACATAAAGTGATTATCATGTGACAGTCAATAGAGAATATATCTCAGATATGACATGTTTATAATATATAATGTCATAAACAACAAGTAGATAATACTGGACTTTGAATATTATAACATTATCACATGGCATATGATATCATATGACAGTCCTGTGAAAATCATATGATACAACACAGGAATGATAACATGACAATCATTTTAATGTCATCAATTAACTTGTACTTACTTGTTTGCACTAAAGATTGAAGTAGAGTGTCATCAATATTGTCTCACATGATATATATTACGTTAAGTGGACCAAACATAAACTAACAGTGCATTATGTGATAGTAGAATCTAAAAAATGGATAACTGTGAATGGATTGTGATTGTGATGACATCCAGACATTACTTCAAGGATTTTGAGAATCCCAAGATGCGCAACCATATGTAATCAGTATGTTATGTTAAATGATGTTTGATTTTCATTTTAGTGTCTGTGTTTGATTTGGTACTTGCAAGCAGGGAAGTGTTGTTATCTTTGTAAATGCCATTTTGTCTATAAAGTTGTACAAACTGCTCTATCATTCTTTGCAGCTGTTTTTGCATTAGAACAATCCAAACTCTGTATAATTAAAGAAGCACAATTATAATCAATAAAAAGGTTATATTAGAAAACAACAGCTTACATAGCTCAGTATAGTTGACCACTATACCTACAGAAACAAGAACAAATATGAACAAAATAATAAATTACTAACCATAGATTGATATGACACAGAAGAAGATGCATCTGATTCATCCTAATTTGATAATTATATAAAATGGTTGGCTTACAATTAAACTTACCATTTCTGGTGACTGAAATAAATTTCAAAATTGATACAAATATGTGGTGGACAGAAAATGACTTTTGAGCTAAGGTTGTCATTGGAAACAATTATTGTGATTGATACTGGGAACCATAAGAATTGAAAAATGATTGTGATCTAGAAAGTGGTAAAGTAATTGTTTGCTTCATATTTGCAGCAGCATAATCTAATGCTTCTACTTCACTTCCAAAATGTGATCAACTGGATCAGTTAACAAGGACTGAAGAATGACCACTGATTCCATTTTAATATTTTAGCATGTCCTTGTTAAAAGAAGCTGTAGGATTTTCATAAACTTCATAAAACATAGTTCAATTGTGTAGTATTTAGAATATTTTAAACCTTTTTAACACAGAACATTGTTCATTGTTCATTGTTTGAATACTTTGTTTTGAAAGGCACTTGGCATTCTTTCTTTTCTCATCCATATATAATACATCTACGTATAACATGTTGCACACATTTATTTGTGTTTATGGCTATAATTACTATGTAAATAAAATAGTTTCACTAACAAAACATCTATGCTACATTGGTCTAATATCAGTTTATACAACAGTTATTAATAGAAGTAATTAACAGCTCTTGCAATGCTTTGAAGTGGAAAGTCACTTTACATATGGATTTATGTATATAATTATATTCAGAAAAACCATTTGTCTTTTCTTCAATAATTCTGACCTGATCAGATACATCATCAGAAGTATAACAAGAAGCAGGCACTTTCATTCCAACATCAACTTCTTTACATTATTAAAGGACATCTCATCCATTTATAACAGCTCCTCCTCATAGAAGGGAATGCACAGTTGTAGTGTCCTAAAAATGAATGAAATAAATTCTGGTATTCATGTAAATGACAGAAACATAAACAATATTTACAAAGCTTTATACTCCACTACTGAGGTGCTGAAAGTCAACCACAGAGTGAATTTGATGTCACCTTACAAACTCACTGTATCAGTACAATACTTGATAATATCAATACTTACAGAGTGCAAACAATTATAACCTTAGTCTCGAACAACACAAAACTTACAGACAATCCTTTTCGTATCTTTGTTGATGATTGCAACATGTCTAACTCTTCTTCCTTCTCCAATGACACATTGCATTTTCCACAAATATATATAATATTATATATATATAATATATACACGCCACGTGCTTTTAAGTGCAAAGTTTATTAATTACGTATACATTGGGATGACGGAAGATTCGTTCGATTAAGGTGACTCTTGTCGATCTCCTCATGGAAGATTCCATTGAATCTGAAATAGGATTACTATCGAGAGATTCATGAAACATAATGTCACTATGCAAGTGGATGTGATGCAGAGATCGATGTTACAGCTCCCAGTGAAGAAGATATGAATGTTGAACTTGCTTATTACAGTGACTCAAACAACTGCTAAGTACATTAAATAGATTCAGTTGACACTTGTAGTATATACCACGCTGACGTAGAACAAGATTTTGATGAAGCAGAAATTGGAGATGAAATGTCTTACTTAAAACTTTTTTTAGGAAAATGCAAAAATTTCTATAAAGAAAGCTATATTGTGTTAACTATTGTAAAGTGATGTCATGGTTATAATTTTATATAGGAATCATTTATTTATAATTGCGTTAGGTGACCTTCTGAAATTAATATAAAGCTTACTGCTGAAACCCAACTTCTATTAAAGTCAGCTTTTACATTAAGGAGCTATTTGCCTAATGTTAGTTGAAGATCATGAATTATCATGTCATGGAACAAAAATGAAGTAACTTTGTGCAAGATTTATGGGTAAGTACACCTCTAAACAAATATATACCATTTTCTTTGTTATTATGACCTTCTTTTATTTTAGACAGACTTTTGTAAAATGTTGATGAAAAGACCAGCTAAATCAACTATACTTACAGACTTATATGAGGGTGGTACTAATGATACTAATCTTGCAAATATTTTATTTACATTTAATACTGATGGAGGTACTCTCTTCACTTCCAAAACAAATTGGTATATAGCCATTATATTTGATAATAAAATGATTTACCTTCAACAGTAAGTTTAAAATATATATATTATACCTTAATTATACATAAAGTCTAGATTTTCATCAAAGTATGTTCCTTTCTGTGTTGTTTGGTACAGTAAAGACAAACATAATATGCAGACATTTCTATAGCCACTTATTAATTTAATTAATTAATAATTTTTATTATTAAGGTACGTAGTATAATGGCTCATGTAATAACATATCTATAGTCTAGATCTCACAGGTGTTGTGGTGCAAGCTTTAAAGAGTTCATTACAATATAGAACCATACTTCTAATTTGAACTGTTGATCTACCAGCAAGAGCTATGGTATGTATTCATGTTGTATCTGTTTGGACAGGGGAAACAATAATGTCACAAGAGGTAAACTAGTAATGAATTGCGAGTTATTCTAACATATGATGGTGTTGCAACTGCCCATACTAAAGCTAGAGTTCCAGTATGTTTTTGTCTTATAACTGTTATTATACCATTGTTTTATTATAGGATTTGGGATATAATGATATCCTCAACCTTCCTCTGGGAACCATTGCAGGTTTTCTCTTGCTTTGCAATCGAATCTCTAAATGGTGATTTAGAGAAAATATATCATAGAACAAGAAATATTTGTGAACAGGTGATTTCTTGTATTTTAAAAAAACTTTTTTTCAGTTCGTCAATATATATTTACAGTCAACATTTAGCTTTGTAGTATCACAGTCATTACCTCTTTAGAAATTGCTTGATATATGATTACTCTGATAGAATGATAAGTATGTACATTAATGTTGGGTTCTATGCATTCCAAATTAAAAATTGTGCTTATATCATTTTGCAGGGATAAAAGAGCTATTATTCTTCAACAATGTGGCGAATTGTAATTCAATGATACTATTGACTTGGATGTAGGTGTTATCTATGGCTGTACAATCATTAAGTGAACCAGAATCTGCTTATTACAAGGTAAAAAATTAGCCACTGGTATCTTTCTTGCTAAACAAAATGTATTTGTCAATAATCATCTAAATTACTCTAGACATCTATCATTTATTACTGTTGAAGGGGATTATACAGAAATACATCTTTTTAGGAATTTTATGACTCCATTGTTATGTTACAAGACTTTGCCATTTTCGTTGTTTGTCTATATAAATATAACTTAAATCCTTATATTCAGTAACAATTGCTATTGTTATGATGAAAATATTTAACTAATTTTTACTATGAAACACACATACTTGGAAATAATATTTTAATGCATAATTTACATTGCCTGGTGCACATTTCTTTGTCAAGGTTCCAATTGTACATTAATCTATAGCACATATAAAGTTCATAATACACACAATATCCATTATTATAAAGAAGTTGCGGTCAACACATTTACAACAATTAATCAATTAACAAGAGTAAATATAAACTCAGGATCTCCATAACTGTTCTCCATCATTGCTCTAATAAGCAGTTCATGCTCTTGTAATGAGTCAAATATTCTTGTAAACACTAACAACATAATTACTGACTTTGTGGTCTATAATCCTTACATAACACATTATCCTGGTAAAATAGCATTGACTATGTGTTTGTACCTTTAATATTGCAAGACAACATAAAAATTACAAGCCAGTGGACATAAGGTCAGTATATAAACAAGAATAGATTGTATTAAAGAATATTATTAAGTCATTTCACCTGATTCTAAATTTAAAAAGGGGAAACAATTTATCAGACGATTTTTTATTATTACTATCTGTGAAAAGTTTCATTCCACAGACACTGTTGACAAAAGGAATGT
Organism: Xestospongia muta; assembly: GCA_963693285.1. Taxonomy (NCBI): domain Eukaryota; kingdom Metazoa; phylum Porifera; class Demospongiae; order Haplosclerida; family Petrosiidae; genus Xestospongia; species Xestospongia muta. The sequence continues at coordinate 18,748,078 of OY848918.1, forward strand.
ATATATAGTGAGGGACATTTTGTGAGCAAGTTGACATCCAGAAATATTATAGCCATCATAGAATTTGATGAAATGTCATCAGCTTAACCCTAAAGATATCTTTCAGCTGTGTTTAAAATATACCACTGAACGTTTTATTATTATTGTGTAATTAGTTAATAGAGAGATTAAACTAAAGTTATTGTAATTAGGTTATAATTGCTTTAGTTATCAGACCTTCCTCGTTAGAAAAAGTGACCAACTAAGAACCAACACTTTTCAAAATGTCTCAGAGAGCCCTAGTAAGTCTATAATCTTTCTATTACTATGTCATTATCCCTATATATCACTGTGATACTAACTAAACTCACATATCAGTGTTATTGTATAGACAGAATATCTTTCTAAAAGATGGTCTTTTAGTTATAAGGGCTGATCTATATACTCACTATATTGTCTTTAAAACAGAATGAACAACTGCTCAGGGCAGTTAGTAATGGAAACATTGAAGGAGTCAAATCTGCTATTGAGGAAAATGCTAATGTAAATTGTTGTCAACCATTCTCAGTAAGTTATTAAGTATATATCTCAACAGTAAAGCCTATTTTTCATATACAGTGTGTTTCTATTAATAAGATTATAACATCCAATAATTTTCACATCAAAACAAACTGTATCATTATTATAGTGTGACTTAGTTGAGCTATAATGCATGGGATGCTCTGAATTTAGTAACACAAATTCTTGTGTCTTTTTAATCGACGATTATATTGAATTTTTACTTTTTCTGTCTTCTCTTATTATAAAGTCCTGATATTAGTGACATGTTGTGTACATTTGTTGATCTAATAACAATGTTACTGCATAATTCTAAAAGAGCCAGTTCATATTTATCATATAACGCAAACATTTCAAGAACAATAATATTATGAATATGCTTTTAATGTGACATTTGTAAAATACATTTTCTGGATTTATTACAAGAGTTTATAACACACACACATTCATTTACTCCCTGTTGTCATGAATTTACAAAAATGCTGATAAAGCTCTAATAAACATAGTTTGTTAAAACACCAAACAGAAACCTTGATTATGATTATATCAACAAGTTGTTTGCATAGCTAACTATGGTCCATTTTTATATAGTGACCTTTGGTTTGATGTGTTCCAACATTCCAACATTTGATAACCAACATTGTAATTTTATGTTTATACACTCATAAATAGTATAGTCAGCAATGTCACTAACATAATAGACTTATGTAAAACTTTTTGTGAATTAAATTAACAATTGTATTAAATTCAACAAATAAGGATAAAATTTTAATACATCAAATATTTATAATGCTGTATCATATTATGGTCTATATTTAATAGTAGAGCATGTATAGTCACATGTCTCCCATATCATGTTAGGCTCATATCTTAATGACTGTTGTAATGTGTATTGGTTGTGGTGATATCTTTGAAATAAGAGAACAGACCCATATTTGATTAACTAGGACTGCCTCATATGATATTTAGAACAGAGTTATGATTGGTAACAAATGATACCAGCCATATCTTTAGACATTCATAATTCAATATAGTAAATGTATTACACTACAATTTTAGACACTTATATATTATTACAGCATGCTCTAAAATTTGCACATACAATTAATTGTAGCATTAGTGAGATTGTGGTAACATGTAGGAAATTACAAGTTTGTTAAATATTCTTCACTCACCAAAAAGTTTCCTTCCAATGTTTTAATTAAAGGCATGGCTATAGGTAGGAAAAATCATTTGACAAATTTATTTTGTCAACATTTATTTTGATATTTAAAATTGTTATGATCTCTCCAAGATTACCTCTTACAAGTGTTGCTGTGAACATTTCTATGATAATAATATTCATGACCTACTAATTATTCAATTAAGATAATTATGACAATGAATGAGATTAAGTTTTTAAATTATGACAATGAATGATGTTAGGTAATTTTTTTAAGAAGGATGACCTTTTATATTCAGAGGTTATACCAGTATATTTTATATTTTATGATTACTAGCAAAAAAGGAAAAAAAGCAATTCAATCATATTTAGAGACTAACTATATATTGGTATAGTAATAGAGAGGTATTAGTTAATAAGGACATGTTGGACTTTATTTTGCATAAAAAAGTAATAGTGAGTCATTGGCAACAGCTAAAATTTCATAAAGTATTAGACTAGTCTGGTGTTCCTGTCTCTTTGCTTAGAGAGGATGAGTCTGGAGATAAGAGCATATAGGACTTGTAGAACAGGAATGTGTTTGGGGTTAGAGCATAATTAGAACTAAACTTCTGTTTGCCTTTGTGTATACTGATGCCTCGGTGTATACTGTATAATAGATTAAACATGTATTGAAATATAAATGTCAATAGAGCTCTTCTAATAGTGTAAGCATTTTATAATGTTCATATTGTAATGTTACCAGGTAATATGTGTCACTAAACTATTGATGGTTTGTTATAATCTAGACTGTCTGTCTGCTCTTTGTACATGATATGTTAGTACATGTAAAAGGGGATTGTTACACTAATAGTAATGAAAGGTTAAACAATTATATAAGTATTACTGAATAGTATAAAAGAGAATTTGTCTATTTGGCTCCATCTTATACAAAAAGTTAACTGTAAGTATTACCTGTGACTGGCTGTCTGTTAAGGTTTCGGTTTAAACAAATCTTTTAAGTAAAAAAATGTATTCAAAATGAATTGCTATATGTATACCACATTTATATAATAAATGGATTTGACTAAAATCCTTTATTTTTGCAAAAATTGCAAAATTATTTCTTCTCAAAAGGTTTTCTGTATATACAACAACACTACCTTAAGCACCAACAAAGAAATATCTTGACTTTAACATTGTCCAAGTCATTCACATAGATTGTATAACCTTTAACTATTGCCTATTTTATGGCAGTATACTGCATAATGTGTACTAACTTCAAATCTCCTTGTCAAGGGTCAATAACTTTTGACTTATTACTAAGTTAAGAACATAAATTTTGAGGTAATCATACAATTTTGAGGTATTAAAAATTAACTTGTGTTTGAATTCTAAATTTCAAGATTAGATAAAAATCATATTCTTCAATAATTATATTCATAATTGCTATGACTGTGAATATTATTTATTACAACATAGCTGCACAAAGAAGCCACAATTTTTTGCCATATATATGGATGCCTTTGTGTATACTATATAATAGATTAAACATATATTGAAATATAAATGTCAATAGAAGCTCTTCTAATATTGTAAGCATTTTATAATGTTCGTATTGTAATGTTACAAGGTAATATGTGTCACTAAACTATTGTAGGTTTGTTATAATCTAGACTGTCTGTCTGCTCTTATACATGATATGTTAGTACATGTAAAAAGGGATTGTTACACTAATAGTAATGAAAGGGCAAACAATTATATAGGTATTACTGAATAGTGTAGAAGAAAATTTGTCTATTTGGCTCCATCTTATACAAGTTAACTGTAAATATTACCTGTGACTGGCTGTCAGTTAAGGTTTTGGTTTAAACGAATCATTTAGCTAAAATAATATTGTAATATTATTTTCAATGATACAAGAATTCCTATAGAATATAGGAATGTACATATACATGATCTGTTAGTGCATGTATTGACAATACTTGTTGATTTAATGTTTATTGGAATAGAATACTTGTGTTATATACTCTACATTCTCATTATCTCATAATTAGTATAGTTTAGTTAATCATGAAGTTGTTATATTAGACATTATAGTAGTGTTTTCAATAAGTTTTGCATATCCATTTAAATGTTTATACATGTAATATAAGTATACTATAAATACCTTTAGCGATTTATACTTAATAATGGATTGAGTGTGTTGTATTACAAGGTCAGCATCTCATTTATAGTCATAGTCTGGCATTAAGTGCTTATATAATAACACATGTCGTTATATAAGGACATGACAGCCTCAGGAGGGAGATTATAGCTTACTTAGTAAATGTACCACATATCAGTCACAACCATAACTGTCATTTCACTGTATTGTAGGGTGTATCTAGTGATATATTCATAATGAACATTATATCCTCATAATGGTTCATGAAGACTCCAAATAGTTCATAAACACTTGTCAAACAATGGTAATGACTACATGTAATCAATATTAAGCATTGATGACATGAAGGGTTTTCCCTATTGTAATATGAATATACCTAAAATAACAAAACAAACACATATCAATGCTGTATTATTAAGATAATTTATAGAGCCTGGACTTAGTGAAATAAGATATTAGCTAGATATAATGACACAAGTGCATATTTAGGAGTTCTTACAGTCTTTTGAACATTTCAAGGACAAAATATTATCTATAAAATAGGCTCTGAGTAAACATATTCATTACATTATTAATTTTAAATAATTTACACAGACTATACAAGCAACACTATTCATTACTGACTCTATGATTTTAGTTTTATTTATTCATTGCTGAAAATTTAAAATCTCGTTATGTGTAACCTGATAGGAGTTGATGTACCTCTGTATAGATACTATAGATGTAATGTCTTGTAAGTACATTAGACCCAAACTTCATCTGTGTAGTATATGATGGCCCAGTGGTTAGCAATTTTGGCTCAGATTTATATTATTTTTTTCTGATATAGTCTAGTACACAATCACCCTATACTGATATGGTCTATTACATAACCAGGAATTATTGTGTATAACAAGCCATCCAGACTAGATCAACAATTTACTATAGTTTAGGTAGAGGACGTATAATTAAGAAGACAATTGGACTATAGGTTTTATCTGAGTTCTTCTGTACAGAAGAACTCATAAACTGGATTATGCTAAGTAGACTCTAAAACTACAACAGTACAGGACAATTATACTACATTGCTACAGGACCACTTTGTTACAGGATAATATTACTATATACCCAAAGGACAACCTACTATAAGGCACCACAGAAATATAAATTAATATTAATTACTAGTTGAATTGAAATAATTTTAGTAGAGTATTAGTTCCTATGTTGTTACTAGAACTAAAATAAAGTAAAGTGCTAAATTTACTTTTAGTTCTAGTACAAAACACTATATCAATCTAGTAAATGTCATGTTCCATGTTCAGTATTTCTTATATAATCAACTACCTATGTTACACATACATCCATGACAACATCAGTAGTATCAAATTTATATCATCACACCATACCTACATTGTTATAACAATTAGTCATACTGTGATACAATTTAAAGTAGTTGACAATAATGTGACATAGTGCACCAGTACAGTCTATGTACATGTATTATTTTGTATAGTATTTTTGATGTTGTCTATATCTTTTAGAAATATACTCCTTTGCATCTGGCTGCAAAACATGGAAGCACTGAAGTTGCTACATTTTTAATTAACAAAGGAGCTAAACTAGATACTATTGATTCGGTTAGTATAAAATATTTACTATGCTACATACTACTGATTACAGTGTTAATGTGATCAGCTACCGCATTATCATTACATTTACTTCAACAATAATCAATTACAACTACTTTTCTACAATTACAAGTATCTTTACTACTTGTAGAATGTAAAAGCCATTAGTTAAATACATTCAATTTAATTAACCATATTCATTACCCCATCACTACTACATACAACACATAATGTTGTCATGGATACAATATTATGATGTAGCATCTCCTCTTTACAGATGTTAACAAGTTTATATTTATATGTGAATTATTAATATAACCTTTGTGTGTACATAATATTATCAAAAACACAATGTTTGGATAATTTTATGATAACATTTTCTTAAATAAAGTTATACTTCTAATTGTCATAACTGTTGTCAGTTTGTTAACATGGATTACACAAGATATCTTAGTTAACACACACAATTAAAAACATAAAATCAGTCTATCAATATATGAGATGCTCTATTAAAAGCATGTATAAAAGAAAACCACACATAATAACCACAATTTATATGTAACATTCCTCCCTACTTAAATCAACATGTAAAATAGAAAGAATACATTACAACATCATTAAAATTCGAATAGGAGAACCTGGCATAACTCATGTACGACTGACTTGGCTATCTTTTTGATTAAGTGTGTGAAGTAAGTAATCTTGTGTTATCTGTGTTTAGAACGAGCAACAATAATAATATTGACAACGAGGATTTTATGAAGTTGATATTTGGTCATCTGACTACTTTAATCCCAGGAAAGAGCCTGTCTTTACCAATGAGATGCAAGTGGCATTGTTCTTTTAAGCTAATAATGGAACAAGAAGGTCCCTGTGTTACTAAGCATAGTTGGTTCTAAGAACTATGTTCTTTTATGAAATTTTTGCTGCCAGCTAAACCTAGTGACAGGTTTACTTGCAGAATCAGTTAATGCCTAATGATACCTTAGAGAACTCCACTAATCTTCAATAAGTTTGTAATCCTTCCAATGATTCATTCACATTAATACAATAGTACCGATTCGCCTTCGGATACCATAGTTCCGATGAAACAAACATTGCGAATTTACAAACTATAAACAAGGAGTGTAAGGTGTTGAAGAATAACACTTTTTCAATGAAAGAAACGAATCGACTTGTAAGATGTTTTTACTATAATGATGAATGACGCAATAGACATCAGCTGGGCTCTATAATTTACATTGCAAGATGTAATACTAATAATCTATCTTCCCGTTAACTCAACACCATCGTTCGGTACTGAGTTTGCACAATCACTACTGGAGCTGATGAACGTCCACACATGGTAAACCACAACACTTATGTGCTTATGATAATATGCGTGATAATAAAATTAAAAACAAATATTTGAATAGAAATGGATGACAGACAACTTTTTATTTGAGAAGATGATTTACAGCTTATATGTGATGATGAATATGACTGCCTTGGCAATGTGAGACTAGTCTTAGAACCCCCAGAGCAGTTCAAATCACATTTACAAAAAAGGATTCAAACAAAGAGGAGAGTATACTAGCTACTACAGACAGGAAACTTAGTCATTGGACTTTGGCAAGATACAAAACTCTTTACAGCAATTTAAACAAACTCTCAACTAAATGAAATAGTTGAGGTAATTAAAAAGAAAGTAAAAATTGTGAGAGACAGCTCATGAGTGAAATCCTATGGATACATTGGCTAATTTAGCATACATTCAGTTATTACAAATGCTTAGATTTTTCACTGTCTTCTTTTTTAACCATCTTCTCACAACATAAAAGACTTTCATCTCAGTCTTGTAACTCAACTCATTGGCTCTTAGAATACTTTAAAAAGTGCTGGTTGTACATTGTTCTATTATACCAGCTAAAAAAATTCCTGAGTCACTTCTCACAGAAACCAAACAACAAATTAATGTTACCAATGTCACTACTGCTACACCTAAAAGAAGATAACAAAAGATACTCAATGGTATTGTCAAGATTTTATTATACACTTCTACCACACTGGGAAGAGTGATAACTGTTTCTTACTGTATCACACCAAATATCTTTACATACATACTACTCTTCAACAGTTAAATAAACAAACGAATTATGTATAATACCACTAGTATTCATACTACAATATATAGACAACCTATATCATACTTGATTGTTCCTACTACTTATTACTCAGGCAAAAAGAAACAGACAAATAGTACACTAATATAGGTCTGAGTTACGTGTAGCTAAGTATAATAGCAGCGCTCGTTGTTACTCCACTGTACTGATATCTTTAGTTTTAATTGAGAGTTAGAAAATAGTTATAGCTTTATTTGAACACGTTATAACATTTCTAAAGCGTCTTCTTCAATTAACTGTTACTTTGCCTTGAGGGAAAATTAGATTTCGTCAACGCGTTATCCCGCCCTCGAAATTGTTTCGTTAAAAAGGGGGTTTGCTAGTGATTCTGTAAATTCTCTTTGTTGCTGCATTTCCAAAATATCCTTTTATATGTACTTCTCTTGTTGATAACATAGCCGTGACCTTTATACAAAAAGTACTCTTTCTCCTCATTTAGTAGTTGTAAACTCCATGACTCTGGCTTCATGGTTGAAAATGTTCTATGAATTAAAATAACTTATCATACTGAAATTTATCTTGTATTTATGTACACATTTGCTAAACTTATCAAATTATGTTTTGATTGGTACATGTATGATTGATCCAAGAAGTCAATAGACCTTATGAGATTTAGGTAAGTCTTGCAACTCTGAATTTTGCAATAAGATGTAATCAAATTTTTTAATAATAATAATAATGAAAACTTCAAGATTTTTATTAATTAGATAAACTGCATAAAATTTAAGTAAGAGAACCAAGAAATCCCAATACATGATGAGCTCAACTAATTGAAACAAAACCACACCCAATAATGTCTTGATAGGCTACTTTCAAGCTTTCAGTAATTGTCCTTTACTTATAGAGACATAATAATCTGGTAATTGTAAGTTAGCAATGGCAATTACTTTAATCAACCAACAGGAAAGATGATTTTACATTAAAAGCTTATGAATATCTGGGTATTGTTTGTAATTTATTATGTGATATTATATTCCAAATGCGAATCATTTTATATGCCTAAAATGATTGTTTAGAAATAACTTTATAAAGTATTTCATATTACTGTAAGATTATTAACTATAATTCTGTTAATTTCTGTGCTATTTCTATGACTTTTATTAAGACAAAGCTAAAAAATTTTTGAGGAGTTAATAATTGTGTTTTTCACAGATAGCTACTCAATCACAAAAACCAAAAATCTATTATAAAGAGTAAAGATGCACTTTTAATTAAACATTGTCTCCTTGTTATGTCAATATTAATAATTTTCAAACTTTGGTATAATGACATAACACAATGAATTAGTCTTCAAATGTGTCTATTTTAATTGTTCTTGGTCACAATGACATAATGGATGTAAGTAGAGTCTGAGTACCAGTCTATGGATTATATACAATATGTGCTTGATGATTTAATTATTGTAGTCATGCATTAACTCATTAGCTTCACATATTTCTATCTGTTGGTCAGTTTATAAAGTCATTTAATTAACACACTTACCTGGACTGTGTATATGGGAAATATAATACCCAGGAAATGTTAATAATAAATGGCACTTTTTAAATTGTGAAAATTTAAACCTCAAATTTTTGTTATCTCAATATTTAATTACACCAACTACTAATAACCATTACTATTATCTGAAAATACTAATATATCTGTATATCCATGTCCATAATAATGCTTTTTATACAGTCTACATGAAGGTGTTACATTGACTCTGACTTAGGGAAATGGTTGTATGGGTTCTGCATAACAAACAATGACAGAATCAAGATAGCTAAGTAGGCAACACAGCCACAACAACATACCAGAAACATAGTCGTTATAATATTTCTTCAAATCAGTCATATACACTCTAGAACCTTGAAATGTTGCCTGTTTTAGGACAGTCTATTGAAGTATACTAACCTCAAACCACCTCTTCCTGTGTCAAATACCTTTAACATTATTAACGAGTTAAAAATATAATTTTTATTACTTAACACGTCATTTAGTTCACAATTTTAGGATTAAGTGGAAGTTATAATCTTCAACTAAATTCATTAACCACAATGAACACTAATATTTTATTAGAACATACTTGCTTAAAGATAGCCGTAAATTATTTGTCCATGTATATAGACACCTTAATGTATACAGTATAATGGATTAATGTATGGAAATATAAATATCATTATAAGCTCTACTAGTCTCGTCCTCAGACGTACTCGCAAGCTAAAGTAGATTTGGTCACATGGGTTGACTTTTTTGTCCCCAGTTAGGAATATGGCACAGGTGTTGGTATGTAATTAGAGGTAGTGTGAAAAATGAATATCATCAAATTGAAGTATGTGTGAAAAGTAAATGCATGGCTACTCTTCATGAAATCTGCTTAAACACTTCAAAATTAAACCCTTGTGACCAGACCTTCTTTTGCTTGCGAGTAGGTCTAGGGACAAGACTAAAGCTCCACTTATATGTAAGCGTTTTATGACGTCCATAGAGTAATGATAATAATAATTAATAGGCCAATCCAATTAAATTCATTGTTTCCCATTACCCGCCCATGTGACATGGCCTCCGGCTTCATTATTAGGTTTGTTTATTATTTTTGTTTAAATTTGTTATAATAGCTGATTTTGCCAATGTTTCAGTTTTTCTGCCGTCTTGTAAGAGAACGCTGATACCCTGGACGATTACTCAAATCCCAGAAGTTGAGTATACGTTTCGAGATTTCTTCACCTCCGTAATACGGCCGAAAATACCTGGGTTGTCACTTCATACTTACGAACTATTGTCATCGAACGTTGGACCTCAGAAGGACTCTTTGGACCCTGTCGATTCAGCATTGCTCATTCAGCCTGTCATATCATCTTTTGGCAGGTTTTTAAAGTATTTTGTATGCGTGAATGAGGAAACTGAAAGTACGACAATGATGAACTCCAAATGTTAACATTCCTTGAATCTCGTATTCTCATTTCCTTATGTTGTATGTTTATTTGTGTGCTCCTTCTTTTGTACAGTATAATTCTTTCCTGTCATTCTCTCTTCTGTTGTTCAGTGGTGTTTCTTATTTCTGTTTTGTTGAATGATGTGGGCATTATAATCGATTCATTGACAAACTCCAAGAATTTGGGATGGATTTCTGACAGTAAGCCACCATTAGAGGTCAAGTCTCAATTGTGACTAAACAATCAATGCTGTGGTATGTAATAACGTTGCCAGAATGCGAAAAACAAACAATAATGAACACCACATTAATTAATTAATTAATTAATTGAAGCCACCCGTGTAGTGGGAAACAATGAATTTAATTGCAGAAGCCATAATGTAATTATTATTATCACCGACATGTTTGCTGGTTTAGTGACATTTTTCATACCTTGCTATCAGCTCTGATATCATATTCGATTATAGTTTACTCAAACATGGCCAGGTCAAAAGTAACTTTGACGCGTCCATTTCATTCAAGGCTAAACACGTCCCAACAACATCTTATGAAAAAGGAAAAGGAATATAGGACAAAGGAAGACTACTTCTAAAGAACCAGTGAGTTAAAACCTTACCGCATTACGAAGAGAAAGGTAGGAAGCATTGACTGACTCCAACTGTCTCACTGACTCACTCTTCCCAAAGCGCCTTGAGGCTGACCACAAAAAGAGACAACAAATATTTTTAGACTTCTGCTATAAATAGAAAATGCAAAATGTTTTAAATTGATAAGTCAAGCCAGTAGTTGATTCAGCTATAACCACGCCCTTAACGAGCAATGATTGAATGATGTGATGAAGGCTTAAATAGCTTGTTTTGGTAATTTTAATACAGTATGAATGGATAGTTTCAACATCAACTTACATGGAGCTACCACTGCTATAGAACGAGATGTAGAGGTTTCTTTGAGCTAAATATAAAAGTTAGTGGCTTACAGTCTGTTAGCAGGTGGAATCTGTGCCCATACAAATACTGATGGAATTTCTTAATACCAAACACTATGTATGATGATTCTCTTTTCATTTGAACAATTAGCTTTATACTGCCATGTTGCACACATGCAACAACACCATCCGAATAACATATTGAGAGACCTCTGTTGCTAGAACAGTGGGTAGTCCCCTATTGTAATGTACCAAAGTTGTCATGACACGAATGCTTGTCTTAGCACCATGTACAGCTTTGTTACAAAATATAGACCACTCCCACTTCTTAACAGGTTATTTAGGGGTTGTAATATAGTTGTTAATTAGGGGTATATTTTCCATAATAATAGTTAGACCTAGAAGGGAACATAACTCCATTATATTCTGCGATTTAGGGAGCATTAAAATAGCATCAATCTTCTCACTCTTAGCATTTAACCTTCTACATTAATCTCATGACCCAAATAATGACTGTTTTCCTGTTATACAATGGTATTTTAGCTATGTCAGTACTTCTTCGAGGATATGTATATATTCTTTGTCGTTACCACCAGTGAGCAGAATCATTATGTAAGAAATTGTTTGTGGTACTCCTTCTGAAATAGTGCAGGTATCAACACCACTCCAGGTAGCAAATGAGTGTAATGATACAGGGCCTGATGTGTATTAATAATTACAAATTTTTGGTACTATTCATAAAGAAGTAGCTCTTGATAATCCAGGGAGGGTCAAAAACAAAGAATTTACTTTATTTAATCTTGTTTGGTTTCAGTAATGAATATTGTTCCACATCAAGTACTGGGTTAATCATTACATTATAATCAACACACAGGCACAGTTTTCCATCTCATTTTGGAACAGTTACAATAAGGATTGTCCACTCACTATAATTTATAGCTCAACTATGTCTAAAGATAGCAATCTCTCTAGCTCAGTTTCAACAGTATTTTGAAAAGTGAAGGATACAGGTCCACAAAACTTGGGTTTGGTTTTTTTTCTCTTCAAGCAGTTTAACCGTGTGTTAAGTCAGTGTGTCCAACTTGTCTGTGACACTTGAGGTACGCCAAACTTTAAAACAGTCACTAGATTTACTGGGTAGTAACAAATCTTGTAAGAGAATATAGTTTTTAGAACCAACAATGCTTAGAAACTGAGGGACTCTTGTCCTCTGCTACATCATTAGCCTGAAATAACAGTGCCACTCGCTCCTCATAGGTAGGGTTTGACTCTTTCCCGAGATTAAACTCTTCGATATGACAAAATAGAAGCCTCATATACATCCCCGTCATCACTGTGCCAACTTGCCTGTTTTTAATATGGATTACACAAGATTTCTTAGTTACACACATAATTTAAAAGGTTACAAAATCAGTCTATCAATAATTATATAGAGGCTGCTCTAATTATTACATGATCTGTGGTGTGTGAGAACTGAGACAAGTAAACAATAAACATATAGATAATTACTTTGGAAAAAAAACAATTGCATTTTATACAAACGCAATTTTGAACCAAGTTGGTAATCTCAGTATTTCTATAATTGTTTATATAACTTTAAGAACCAGGTAGAGTGTGTTAGTTAGACTATTGAAAGAGAGAAGCAGTCTTCCACTATTAACCAAAAAGCAAATCACATCTCCCATGACCATTTTTGAGATATCTCCACTTTGTCAACAATAATACACTTGTACCTCGACAACAACTGGGTCACAATTGTTTGGGCAAAGTGCAGCCAATAATTGATCACCTTTCTCAGAGATTTTCTGATGTATGCGATCCACATTGTGAGGTTGCTGTCGATGAGGCAATCATCAAATTTTTTCAGGGTATTTAATGTCTAAAAATATATCTTAATGAAGCCAATTATAAGAAAAGGTGTGGGTACTTTGTTATTTCCAAAAGTTTGAGATCTACTCTGGAAAAAAAGGTTTTCGAGAAGTTGGCCTTGGAGTGACAGTTGTAAAGACACTTACAAATCATTTGAAAGGCAACTTTCACCACAATTTCTTTGACAATTTTTTTACATGGCTTAAATTGCTAGATCTTGAAGCAAATAGATTGTAAGCATTCACTGGATTTCCACCTACATTGAAGACAATAAAACTAACTAACAGATATAATACATTGAAACAAATAGCTCAAATAGTTTCAATTTTGCTTCCAACAACAGTACAGTTATATTCACCTTAAGCATTAATGGCTTACAATTTGAAAGTACAGTAGAGTACACTGCAGTACTAGGATATTTACTTTGCCTATTGTGTCTATTTAACAAGTACAATTATATTGATAAGTCTTCAATACATTTTTCCTTATTCATATGGGAGATTCAGTGACTTTACAGAATAACAACATTTTTGCTAGAGCTTGGCTTGATAGAAACGTCATGAATGTGATATCATCACACACACAACCATCTGCTATAGGTACTGTGCTTTGATGACAAATAGATACAACTCTTCTCCAATCTCTTGTCCACAAAATATTATATATGTATAACAAGTACATAGGTGAAGAGGACTGTGGGGATCAGTTCTGTGGCTATTACAGTTGTAAAATCAAATCACAGAAGTTATATAAATATATAGTCTTCTTTCTGTTACATGTTACCATCATGAATACGTACATTTTATACAAACACTATCACAACCAGCAACATTTAAAACATAAAAGAGTTCTATGTTCAGCTAGCAAAAGAGTTGATAGGTAACTATTGTAGTTGGCTAAGATGTAATGATAATTGATAACCTATTCATCAACTATCTCTTCATCATTTTCCTATGAAGATAAGAGATGACAACAAGTTGATAAGAGGTCAATACTCTTACCACAATGCAGTTCACCACACTATTGATAGCTAGTCACTTCCTGGTATTATAGAGAGTGATGTTTGGCTTTTTCACACTGGTGATGCTAAAGATTGCTTCCTAATGTGGCACACAAAACAATACCAGTAATATTTGTGCAATATAATATACCTTTCATCTATAAGTATCTATTCATACAATATCTCATAAAATCTCTATGTATTATATACATCAGTCCACTGTGTATTACTTATCATATATAGTTTCCTATAATTACATGTAATATTTGCTAAAACATTTACTAAACCTATCATAAAAAATAAAAATTGCCAATGGCTACAACAATCACGAACAATTATCACTATTGTATGAGCAGAAACACAAGAACTTTAACGTATACATACTGCTTAGCAATACTTTATAGTTCAAAAACTTACGTTACTTAGTGTTCCTGGCTTTGAAAAGACATAGCAATTCCTTCAGTAGTTTGTATAGCTTCAGATTCAGCAATCCACTTGCTTTAGCTTAGTATACGAAAAAGTGCTTTACTCGCTTTATTATATCTCCATCGTAGTAATGTCTACAGCCAACTTTCAAGACATAGATATATACTTGTAGAACCCATCTTCCTTATGAACGAAGCATTCCTATACCAATTCTGCCTAGTTCTTTTGGTACAACTCGCTCTTTGCAGGTCAATCCAAAAAGGTCATTTTCTTGAAATAAATTTTTCCAGTCATGTGCATTCGCTATTTAATAGAATTTAGAGTATAATCGGTTAACGTCTTTATTTTGTAGATATTGGTCCGGCAATCGAAACCACGCCTCAAAAATGCCAAACTACACCCACTTTAATAAAATTCTTCATTATAACTGAACTGCCATCATAGATACTGCAATGAAGTTTCACAACTTATCAGTAACGATATAGCAAGTTCGACAGTACCATATCTTTGATTTGGGAGGACCTTTCAAACTAATGCAATGGAAATGAAACCATTCAAGCATGAGTCACAAACAATGGAATCTTTTATATCATCATCAATTAGATTCCTGAATCGACCACTATATACTATGGATACATATAGTACCTTATGTGTGCTCAACACATTTCCCTGCTTTCCAGTTGTCACTATTAAATACACACCAAAACAGAGTAACATTCTTCACACTGACTCATACCAATTTCAGAACCCACTCAACCAATTTCCTGACACAAGGACATCATTTTTCAGAATTTCTAATGCTGAGACAAGACAAATTTAACTGGTTTTGAAGAAACACTGGTGACCTACACAACAATTAAAAGATGAGATGATTTGTTTTTATTAAGTACCTGGAAAGATGTGTCAAGTTCTCCTTTCTCTTCAAAGGTGTTTCTTAAGTAAGATATCTTCCAACTTTCATCTATACTATTCTGACAGAATAATGGCAAATCTCTTTATTCTCAAAATTTCAAAATATGTCGACATGGAAGCCTCAT
The DNA here is from genome assembly GCA_963693285.1 of Xestospongia muta. NCBI lineage: Eukaryota > Metazoa > Porifera > Demospongiae > Haplosclerida > Petrosiidae > Xestospongia > Xestospongia muta. The sequence goes on from OY848918.1 coordinate 18,763,863, forward strand.
ACTTTTCTAGAAAATACATTGACATTGCCCAGCAGATACAGAGAGACTACCTTCTGATGACACGACAGTGTCTCCATGTAAATCATCAAGACGTTCCACCTTTGTATGAAGAAACAATTGATTCTTAATAAAGGATAGAGTGTATGGTGTTACCTGTTGTGCATACTGTCTTCAGGTGACTTGATAACTAGAGATCTTGCACGCTTCTTTACAAAGGCCATCAGTGGAACAGGATATCTTTCATTGTGCAGACAAAACAAACTAGAAAAAATTGATCAAAGAACATTGACACATCAGCATAGCATAAACAAATACTCTTAACTTTAGAGTTAATACATTCCAGTCTATTTATAGTTCTCTCATGTAATGTGAAATTTGCTCCCTAGAAGCAGTGCACCATTGTTGTTGAATTGGATGCCAGCTTGCATTACAATAAGTAACAACAGACTTGTGTACACACTGTAACAATCCTTGGTAGTTTTAATTGTAATCTGCCTCTGACTTTGAATAAGCTAGCTTTTGACATAATTCAAGAACATAGCTACGCTTACAAGAACATAAACCCATCTTTTCAAAGGTGACTTCTTGTGTGAAGCTTTGTAATGTGTGAAAAAAGACAAAGTAGTAGTTCTGCTCTTACAACAAAACCTTTGTCAGTCAAGAATACTCTTGTACTTTTCCAAGGAGAATTGTGGATTTTGAACCATCTTACCATCTCAGAAATAGCTTCTCTTGTTTCCAGTGATGTAAGATAATGTCCTACCATCTCACTTTGGGCATTACAATTCCACAATAAGAATCAAATAAAGTGGCATCCGAAGTTTGTTCAACTTATATGTAGCATCAACCATTATGAGCTCAGGACATGCAGCAGATATGACCTTCATAATGTTGTCCTGAAAAATAGCCCAGTGAATTCTTTCTCATCATTCGTGTACACTTCAACAGTAGATCCTAGTAAAAATAGTCATGGATGCGCATTAACATTTTTAATCATTAAAATGTATACCATCTATATGTCACAAACATTGTACTGATGCTTCTAAATTGTTTCTGTCAGAGAATTGGTCCACTTTGGTTTGGACATTAGTGACGGCCTTCAAAGTCACCACCTTTCCAGTCATATCAGACATATGTTACTGAAGTAGATTTTATTGACTTTCATTTTTAAGAGTTTACTGGTTTCTCCTCTTTAATCTTCATTCAATCTCCTTTGCCATAGTAAATGGTCATAAATAATCTATTCAAAATGATACATACATCATGGATAACATCTGATAGTAAATAGAATTACTTTGGTTACAGGATGGTTATGATCTTCATTTACAGAAGTCACTTTGAAAAACTGTTTATCATCAGTTAAGAAAACTTAATTCCAGCTGTACATTGCTGCTTTATGGTACTAAATAGAGGAAGATAACAAGACTTACTCAATGTCTTGAACTTGCCCTGCACTCATGTTTTGTTAGATCTCAAACCATTCCCTTTGTTTTTGCTGTCTTTACACCAAATGAACACAAGAGATTGATGCTATGATAGCACATAGGTCCTCATTTGCCCCTTCTACTCTCTTTGGAACTCTTTTTATTGCAGCTTCAAGAGTTCTTGAATCTCTGTGTACCAGCTGAACAAATTTGTTCACTTCGTACATCTTTATTTTCTTTTCTAGCTCGGTATAAGATGCAAACGTTTCACCAACAACAAATGGCATTCTTCACAAGTGACCATGACTGAAGTGTGTGTGGTTTTGCATTTTTGAGGCGTGGCTTCGTTTGCCAGACCAATATCTGCAAAATAATTGATCCGGTTACCGGACCTATAGGCACTGCCAACTTTAAACCAGTCATTAAATTTAGCAAGCACCAACACGTTTCAAAAGAGAGCAAACTCTATGAACTAACTATGCTTATAAATACAGGGAGTTTCTTGTACTCCGCTACATCATTAGCTTGAAAAAACAGTGCCCCTTTCTTCTTACAGCTAGAGAGTTACTCTTCCCTTGTATTAAAGCCGTCTAGATGACTAAATATTGGGTTTGTAGACATCCTTGTTACCAATGTGATAGCTGTTACTCGTTCTTAATACGGATTACACAAGTTTTCGTAGTTAAGCCGCACAATCTGGTCCACCTACTGGAATTTTAATACAATATTGCAGGTTAGCCTATTTATACCGTTATTCTAATTTAACGAATATTTCGAATTTACAAATTACTAGACGAAGAGCTTAAATTTAAATATCTTCTCAAGTAGAAATTTTTAATATAATGATTTATAAAAAGGGCTCCACCTTACCCCAGAGAAAGTGTGAGCCATTATGGAAGGTCCCACCCCAAGGAACCGAAATCCTTATAAGACTCCTCTATCTTACACAAGTTTCTTCTAAGTTTATTGTCCAAACTGAATCCTTTGTCTTCTGTTACAGAAAAGTCATCAAAAACAGTAGGTTAATCATTTCATTAAGCTAAAGAATTACTCACTGCCAGTATAGTTGATATTGATCCAAAGAAGAATTGTTCTCTCATATGATGCTCCTTCCCATGGTCTGGGGGCAATTCTCTGTCACATTTCTGATGATGGTTCAGAACAGGTGATTGGTTTCACATCTTACACCCTAGCTCCAACTGAAAAAAACATTCACAGTTAGACAAAGAACATAGATTGTCTTTGGAGCTAAATGAATCCATCAATATCTCTATAACCGACCATTCACATTGTTGACTGATCAAAACCACCTCATTCTTTTGTTAAATTATGCAAAAAAAATGTTCCCAATATGATATTCAGAAGACTTCAATCATTTATTGTCAATGCATTAAATCGTATGTCTGCTGTAACTTAAGCATGTGACATTATTATTCGACCATTTTGAAACCTGTCACCCCTGGTTATATTAAACTATATCCTATTATGGTTTTCATGGTTTGCCTCTCTCAGGTGTACATGAAGACCTAGTACCACTATATATGATTATAAACATGGGTATTTCCTCTGAGATTTCCTATCATTGTCTCTCCTAAAGCACATAATTCCCTCATGAATAAGTTTCATAACTCCCTAATTAATGAGTTTCATAATTCCATAATTAATAAGTTACATGGTACACACCTTGGTATGTCCAAAGTTAAGCTTATATGTTTCGTATCATTGTCTCTCCTAAAACTCATAATTCCCTCATTAATGAGTTTGATACTTTCATAATTCCCTCATTAATGACTTACATGATACACAACCTGGTATGTACAAAATTAATCTTGTAAGTATATTTTGTGGAAAAGCATGCACTGAGATTGTGAGAAAAGGTTAAACAATGCAACTATCCTCCAATAGTACCTCTACACCCTTGGGAGTAGCATCAACAACCCTTGTCTTGCATCCATATTGATTACAAGGTCCTTTCATTGGCAAGAATGTTTCAGATTATAATAGATTCCTACTCAAGTGGCTGGATGTTCACACAACAGCTTTATTTAACTTTCCAATAACTTTTTAAATAGTATCTTCTTTGATAAAGAAATTGCTTTAGAAAAAAACACATGACATACTTGTACACAGTATACTTGTAGTAATATGTTATATTATGACATTTGTAACTCATATATAGTTGATGTCAACTTTTGTATTATTGTACGAGGTTTTATCATCATTAATTCAGACTTGCTTTTACCATATATTTACACATGTATTAGTAGTCTTTCCTAAACATGTTAGTTTTGTTGCTCATAATATAGTGTTTGTTGAATGTACTACATTGACATGACATGATATGAGCTACTAATAATAGTCATAAGAGAGAGAATAAACAACATGAACATCCACTGATATTGACCACATGTTATGATAGTACTTGTTTATGTACAATGTATAGTATACTGTTAGTTATCTAGTATTAACTTTATATTTCTTCTTTTTCAGGATGGTCGAACAGCATTACACTGGGCACCTAATGCTGAAATAGCAGAAATACTAATTAAAAACAATGCCAATATACATGCACTAGATAAGGTTAGTGTTTAATATTGTAATTTAAACTTATTAGTACCTCATATTATGATTATAATTTAGTACAAAGTTAAGTTATGAGGATCTTATAAAACAAGTTACTTGTTTTAGTTTATAATATGTTTAGTGATTGATATTGTCAAGTCTTTATATTTCAATGTTATTATGTTTGTGTTTGTCTGTTACATAATATCTACATGAAGACTACAACTCTTGTGTAATGTACATTGTACAATAGACTACTCTCTTTTACATTGTACTATAATAATTAAGTAAAATAGTAATCACTAACTATAGCAAACATTATAATTATATATCAATCATTGGAATTTGGAAAATATATTAAATGTGACCTAATTTGGGAAACACATGTTCCTCTAAATAGTTTCGAGACAAATGGTTTCATACATTCATTTTGTACTGGATATATACCATACTTGGTATCCAGGAAAACAAATCATAAAAATACTTAGTAACCAAATTTGTTAAAAATCATGTAGAAAATGGCCGCATAGCAACCACATATACACAACAGTTTTTCAAAGTTTTTAGCACAACATGTGTAGTTTTGCCAAATAACATGACAAATGTGATATTAAGTACATGTAAGTCTATCAGTATCAGTACAGTGGAACATTGGACTTATGAATAATGGAAACCTTACTAATAAAAACAAATAGTGTGGTCTAAAATGAATTCCCATTTAATACACATTACTTGTTGACTCAGTAAATATGGAAACCTTTTGTATTATATATAATGAATGGTTTTTATGAGTGATAGTAGCAAAGAGTCATCACTTTTAATATCCAGTTTAGTGTTGCCACGATATATAAAAATCCATATCACATATCATGGATATTTATATCACGATATATCACATGTCATGATAAATTTTGAAATTTTTATATTTGTAATAAATCAACAATTCTCAAACAAAAAGATTAACTGGTCTGCATGTTGTGGTGTTAAACAGTTTCTTTTTTCAGTAATTACATTGCCAGTGGTACTGAACAGGTGTTATGATGGAACACATGTAGCGACAAATTAAAAAAAAATTATGCACAAGTCTACTCACGAGCCTATTTAAATAGGTGTGTTTTATATCAATAAAAAGTAATTTATATCATATCATATCATGACTGTTTATACCGGGATATATCAATATTATCAATTATCGCGGCAGCACTAATCTAGTTAATGAATATATTGATTTCATGTGTTTAATAATAGATTAGTGAAATCACAAACTTATAGTCTAATTGATCTTTATATGTATTGATATTATATTATAAATAAATACATTCAACAACTTGTTGTCATCATTCTAACACTATATAAACAGAACTCCTTAAAACATTCAGGAATTTAAAGTTATGGTGGAGATTACATTCCAATATATGTACTATAAGTAATATGAAGTAATTAACATAAATTATAAGGAATAGAATACATGAATTTTCACAGAAACAAGCACAGTATACATTTAGATTATACATTTAGAATATAAATAGTTTGTGTTGACAAGTTATGTGATAAGTATGCTTTTCCAAGTACTGTATATTTCTGTGTGGGTGGAGTCAACAAGTCCTGTTGTACAATGTTAGAATGTTATGTAACTGTTACTCTAGTAACACAACCAACCTGTACAGAGTCTATGTTGACAAAGAAATAATATAACAAAGTTTCTATATGTTAAGTAATAGTTTCTAATACTTGGCAGTGTTTTTATACTCAGTCTATAAGTATGATGTACCAGTGGTTTGTAATGTATGCTGTACTATCTTCATTGTTGTTATCAGATAATAAAAGCTAACTATGAGTCACTAAGTCATATGTCTAGCCAATGTCATTGTTTGATGGCTGGTACATGTTGTTAATAGAGTCTTCTTACTTCCCTAATCAATAAAGTCTTTATATGATATAATTTCCTTAATAATTATTGATACTATATATCACCAAGTACAGACTATGAACAATAAATAAACCTACTTAAAACTGAGTAATTAAATGTTGCCAATAACAACCAGCCAACACAATAGGGCATTATATAGAATGTGATCTCTGATAATAAGATATGTACTTTATATTGCTATCATGACAGTATATATTATTTGTTCATGTTTTCTACACAAAAAGTCTTACCACATTAGTCCCAGCTTAATTTTCATTTTCATTTATCTACTGTTTTAATTACAAAACATGAAAATATAAATTTATCCACAATATAATCTATCATCAAGTACAAGCAAGCACGTGTTGTAAAAAATTATTTCTTGTACACAGTGTCAACATATTTCTATAAACCAAGCTTTCACTAACATTACGTCATTGTTTTGATAAATTTATTACTATTATTATCAACAAGAATAAATCAAATAACAAACAAAATTCAACAATCTACAATTTTTATAATTTTTATAATATATGTTATGCAAGTCATGTAGATCACTTGTCCTATAGCCTCGTAGTCTATTTGAAGTGCCTTAGCTTGTGCAGACAAGTATGATATTACATACTTGAGTATAATTTAACATTTAATTGTCAGGTTTGTATTTTATATTAAGACAAGTATATCATATAATGAAGATACAGAAACAAACAATATCACAAAAAATAAAGAATGTTTATAAGAAAATATCAAAATTCTTTGTGTGCCTTTTGACTCTTTCATTGGTCATATCTATGTCAATGATAATTATAGTACTATTATAAAACAATCAAGTACTCACTGTTGATTGTTTACACTAGTCTGTTATACAAACAAACAATTAACAACAAACTTTAATGGGCATAATAGAAAAAAATATTATTTTAAATAGTTATTTTATCTATCCTTTATAATGTATCATTAGATGTAGTTGTATATTATAAAGTTAATTGATCATAAATACTGACATATCTTTTACGTAGTACAAGAGAACTCCTCTTCACTGTGCTGCTTACTGGGGCTATTCTGAAACAGCTCATATACTTATTAAAGCTGGTGCATCACTGGATCCTATTGACGAAGTAAGTATTTCCATTATTTAAATATGTTGTTATTATTATTCATGACTGTATTTTGAATGTAATGTTGTTATTAATACATGTAATTATGTAGATATTTGTGGTTTAATTATCTCCTATATGTTGTTATATGAACACTCCTAAAATAACTACACAGATGAATATGATTATTATAGTAGCTAATATTACACAAGATGACATAATGCCTACAAAAACTAAAGTGTCAATTTATTCCCTTAGAAGGTGATGCCTACTTTAATTACTTTACTAGCGAGTCAGCTGAATATTGGGAGAACTTTCACAGATTTTCTATCCATAGAACAAATTTATTTTGGTTTGCAATAGATAGACAAGTAGTACCTTAATTTATTATAAACATTTGAAGGTTAATTCAAGCAAAATTTAGTAATTACAGTTAGACAAACTATACAGTAAAGGCTGTCACAGATTTATAACATCAGGATATTCCTAATGATTATTGTTATCACATATTTGTCACATCTGCCAACTAAGGGATATAATTGAAATATGTTTGCTAGTGTCAGATATTATAAGTAAATCATTGCTTTAATGTGTAGTATAGTACTAATGTGTTTATAATTGTGTATCTACTTGTTGTTTTATCATCTAACATTGACTGTTTTATCATGTAAGCAATATTAACAAACTAAAAACAGAAATATTCTAACAACTCTGATTATTAACTGTGCTTATAATATAATCATTATTACATCAGTTGTTTGTTTAGCTGAAGGCTCTTTACTCTAGTTATATAGGTCTTGGTAAAATCAAACAATTAATCATAAAGAGTTATGTTGATATACCTTTAGTGCTTTTTATGTCTCTAACAATCAGTGATATAGTAGACTATGTTATCATTATTGTATTATAGCGTGCTTTAACAATGCTATGGACTTAAACACTGGTTGTCTGCTGGTATTACAAAATTTGTAGTTTCTGACTTCTACTTCCTGATAATCACAGAGACAGTAAGTAGCCTCGGGTTCTAAAAGATGCAAAAGCCTTCATTGAGAAGCAGATATGCCAAATTAAGTAAAAAGATAAAATAATGACAACATGCCACTTGAACTCTGTCTATTTGTTTATGTACATTCAGCTACTACCTACTACTACAACATATGAATGCTAGTAATACCATATATAAGTTAGAATGACAATACTTAACATATATTACAATAATTATAAACAACATGTCTATACATCCCTAGCACTAACTATAATTATAGTCAGTGTCTTCACTATGTTTATTCCATGATATAAATTAAATTATTTGTTATTGTAAGTGATAGCATAGTGAATATACTAGGATATTGTTTATTACTTGTAGAAATATGCTCTGATATTTACATTGAGAGAATAATTAGACTTGTATAATAGAATATTCAGTATGAGTGAATCTTTACAAACTACTGCTTGTATTAATCCTAACATTTTATATAACTGTACTGGCTTCTTTGTTGTGATGATAATTGATTTCTCCTGCTCATGGTCAGCATAATCAATAGTAGACATCAGTTACAAAGTAATTCACTCAGTATCGTATCTTATGATATGTGATATTATTTCATTACATAGGATGGTGACACCCCATTACATGACGCATGCTCTGAGGGTAATATGGAATGCATCAAATTACTCTTATCAAATGGAGCTGATGCTACCATTAAGAACAATAAAGGTGAATCAGCTGCAGACAAAGTTACATTTCATGACATTAACAGAGCTACTATATTACATTTGATTGAAGAAGCCAAAAAAGGTAATGTAGTTCATCACAATAGACATGTACTGATAGTGTTAGTGATACTAGTATATGAGTATGAGTATCTTATGATACTACTGCCTCATCAATCCAGCTAATTAAATAGATCATAACTATGTTTGTACATACTTGTAATGTCATCTTCTTTAGTATATTTTTAATATTGTCATATTTTGATGTTACATTATGATACATATATTAGTAACATATGTATAGTATTGATATAACAAGGTCATTGATCTCTAAAGCTTGATAACAAACAAAGCATACTTGTAGATTATATGTAAGATAGTAATGATAATGGTTCTTATTAGAATGCAATTTAAACCATTATACAGTATTACAAACCACAGGTGTACATAATATCATCTTGTGTCATATTCAGTTATTGATATAAGTAATATTATTATATGGTCATTTGGAATTAGAATTATAGCCAATCTCAATATAATTATCAGCATGTTAGCATGTAAGCTACCACAAGTCAAAACTTATCCTCAAGCATTTTATACAGAATTGTACTCTCTGTGGCTTGGTTATGAGTAAGATAGCAGTGACAGTTAGATGTCACATGATATCTGATTGATATGAAGACTTGGAACTATAGTATGTATATGAACATCTAATTGCTGTGACAATGTGTGACATATTATGATTTGTACTCAAATAGTCATTAGTAGAATCTGTTTATTTATTGTCAGTTATACAATGCAAAACATCTTTGTGATGTCTAGTGGTAATACTATCATATCAGTTCATCATTGTAATAGCTTCATATGACAAGTAGTATACTTCAACACTAAGTTGTTTTGTTTATATAAAAGACAAAAATTTTGCATTATTAAGTTTTGTTCTCTTTCTTTCATCTTCCTACAGATTATTCTAAGTTGCTTGACAAAGCTCTTGATGAAGGAAAAATTACAGCAAATTACTCAATCTTGGCAATGTCAGGAGCTCCAGGAACGGGAAAGTCATCTGTTATGAACCTTCTGCTAGATAAACCACCTCCAGAGAATCACGATAGTACTCCTGTGACTACTGCTCCAGAGATAAGAAAGGTAGAGACCACCAGTCTTATTACTGGATCTAGACCCACTTCATCCAGCACCCATTTTTGGGGCAAAGTAGATCGCTCATATTTCAAAGACATGCTTGCTAAGACAGTAAAAAGTGGGCTCCAGTCTACTTCATCTGAATCCATTACACCTCATAATGATGAGAGTGAGTCATCATCTGATGATGATGGATCACAAGATTCTTCTTCATCAATGGATCAAACACAATCTAATGAAGACACCTCAGTTCCTTCTCTCAAGTCACTTCCTCAACCTGTATCAAAAGTTGCTAATGAGATAGTAAAAGTCTTACCTATTGTAGATGAGTCACCTGAGCTTAATAACACCCACTGGATACACTGTATTGACTCTGGTGGACAGGCAGCATTCCTGGATATAGCTCCGGCATTGCTACGTTATAATCCAGTCAATATACTTACACAAAAGCTAAACGAGAAGCTTGATGACCAACCTAAATTCTACTTTAGCCTCAAAGATCAACAAATTGGCATACCAGTTGAGCGACAGATTACCAACTTACAACTACTTGAGTCTTCCTTTCGTTCGCTAGCATCCATAGATCAGCCTGACTTGCGCAAAATTCATGTTAAGTTTTCACATCCTAAGCCTTCCCTTCTTGTTCTTGGCACGTTTTTTGATAAAGTAAAGGAATGCGTGGGCGAGTCTCTGGAGCAAAAGAATGTTCGTTTGTGGTCTACATTAAAGCAGTTTAGCGATGTGCGTGTGAATTATTGCGAAACTGAAAAGCAAATAATATTCCCTGTCAATACAACTGCTAGAGATGAGCATGAAAAGAAGATTGCAGATACTATTCGCAGAATTGCATGCAAATCTTACATCGAAGCAGAAATTCCAGCACGATGGTTCCTGTTTCAGCTAGAGTTACAGGATCTTCAGAAAACTAGTGAGTCAATGGTTGTTAGTAAGAGTGAGTGCTTGAATATTGGGCTGGCACTGAAGATGAATGACAGAGACGTCGAGGCGGCATTCATGTTCTATCACGATTTGACAATTTTCTTGTATTTTCCACATGTATTACCTAATGTAGTTTTTCTCCATCCACAGCCACTGTTCAATAAGCTGTCAGAATTAATTAGCATTTCTTTCACTGATGCTGTTGTCTGCTTAAAAGAAATGAACATTGATCTTCCATCGAATGCTCATCATCAACTGAAATGTGAAGGTACCTTTATGCGTGAGTTACTTGACTGCCTTTCAGATGGATTCACACCAGAATTCACAGCCGATGATTTCTTAAAGCTGATGGATGATAGATTTATCATTGCTCCTTTGCCTCAAAAGGGAAAGTTTTTTCTTCCTTCTGTGCTACCTACAACAGCTCATTTAGAGAACATTAGAGGCCCTTTTCTGAAAAAGCTCGATTCTTTTGTTTTGACATGGGATATGAAACCAATTCCACAAGGTCTCTTTCCCGCTTTGATAGTTAGTCTCCTCAAGCGACATGCTTCACCTCAATTCGATCTACATCAACCATCACAATTGGATGAACTATCAGAGGAATCAATGCAGTTTCGTAATGCCATTCAGTTATCATGTATTGGTCCTGGTGGAAGTGTTTTACTAGTCGACTCGATTTATTGGTTGGAGATATATTACACTGGCCTCAGTATAAAATGTTCATCTCTAAAACAAGCTGTTCTTGAATGCATTGGAGATGTCATAATGAAATTCCAGTATAAACCGATTCTCTCTATACCTCAGGAACGTTTTCTATGCTCAATATGTCCACCTCCACCCAAGCATCTTTGTCGTCCAAATGAAGATAAAGTAATTGTTACTTGTTGCAGAGATTCTCGCTTAACAGCAGACATTAACCCATCACGACAGTTACCATGGATACAGGATGGATCTTCTGTCAGCAGTGCAAAACCACTGGGTTAGTTATAATATAGTAATAAAGCATTATGGAAATGTTATTGATTGTATATCTATAATATAAATTTAACATTATGAAACATATAGAGTACTATATTTTTAATGTTGAATTCCAAATATTTATTGTTTGTCTTAATCTATTGACTATATTATTCAATTCATTTCATTAGTCAATCGAGTGTATGCTTGCTAAGCACATATTTAACTTATTCCTTTTAAATCTCAGCGTTTGAATGACCAGAGTCATTTGTATAATTGTTATTGTATTTGCTGATACCATCTAGAAACTGTTTCATATAGTATGATATAGTTATAAAGCAAATTTCATATCTGAATTGAATGTCCTAACTAATTGAATGTCCTAGTTAATTACATTATAAAACAAAACAGTAACATGCTAATAAGTTATGACATGCTATATGCCTATACTATTCTAAATATACTTCTACTTTTAGATATATCTGATATTTTGAAGAAAGAACCAAGTATTACTGATCTTCTTGGCCTGTTAACAGATATCAAGTATGAGTGGAAGAAAATTGGCTGGGCCTTGGAGGTGGGACGTGGTGTCCTAGGAAGTTGTACTCACAACAATGAAGATGATGACGACAAACTCTCCACAGTAATAGAAAGTTGGGTCGACACTATGGTTACCGATGTGACCTGGGAAACTGTTATTGCTGCAGTAGAAGGTCCTATTGTTAAACATAAATCCACTGCAGTGAAGATTCGCGACTTTCTAGCTAAGCCTGATGTGCATGCCAAATATCTTCGTAAAAAAGATTTTTCTCGACTTTAACTACTTTTATAAGTTTTTGATATTGCCCTTTATCACCTTTAATTGTTCTTTGTTTTAATTAAAATTAATAATTACTATTGACTTATATTATGACCATTTGAGGTCATACAATGTTCCTTTATAATTGTGTAATTTTAATATCTTTTGATTCCTTCGTTTAGTATGACTTTGTACTTTTTGTTGAACTATGTAACTTAGGTGTTATCTTATTAGTTACTATATTGTCCTTAATTCCAAATTCTTTGATTATTCCTTAGATTTAATTTTGGTTGACTTTGATTGTTTTTTGATTAAATAAACATTTTGAAATGTCTAACACTCTATTAAAGTGGGAACATATACCAGGCTTATTACAATCTTATTTTAAAAGTATAAGAATACTATATTCTAGTGTTATATGACTAGTACTTTTATTCTAGGTTTATATCAAGCTTATTGGTTGAGTATAAGAAACCTGCACTGGAAAATTTAAATATGTTTCCAGTATGTTGTCCTCTAAGAAACGTATAGGAAACATATGTAATAAATTTCTCTATAATATAGAGAAATTTATTATTGCTATAGTCCTGATAAATGTCCTGTCATAGCTGCTATGAGTGTAGTTATGATAATAGACAAAGTAATGTTGTGACATGTGTACACTCCTTTTCATATATACACTTGTACATAACGATGTATTAATGTATTATGTTAGCCTTACATTAACTACAGTTCATTGCTAATACTGGAAAATTAAATATGTTTCCAGTATGTTGTCCTCTAAGAAACGTAAAGGAAACATATATAATAAATTTCTCTATGTTTCTGTTTTGGAAAATTTTTAATTTTTATTATGTTTCCAATATTAAAATACTCCACAATTCCAAAGGTTAGAAACAAATGTTTTCATTGATAATTAATTGTATATACTTCAAAATTTATTATCAAGCAATAACATAAATCTATAACTTTAAAGGAAAAAGTAAAATCAATTATTTATGGTCTTCAAGAAATTAATGGACTCCCAACTAGTACTGTCTCATCATTGATAGTGTAAGTGCAAGAAAGACCTATCCCAAGAATGTTTTCTATTGGTACAAACTGGTTGTCTGAACATAACTCAAAGTTGAGTTACAATACACCTCATAAGGTTTACCAAAGTAATGACGGCTGTTCTTTCTCGCGACAAAAATCAGTCTCTTTAACGGAATCATCACTAGATGAATCAGATAAACTGATAGAAGAGCTATTATTATTGTGCTTCTGAGGTTGTGATACATTACACCAGATTCCTGAGTGACAGTATAATCGTCAATGCTGCTTGTAAGTTTTCAATGAGAGTCTTTTAAAACAATGTCCACAAAGCATGAAATTTGTAGTATTAGACTGTCTTAATCTCTGAGACATTTTAGAACAAAGTAACCAAGATACCTCTCTTCCACTGTTGCAGTGATCACGTGATAACGTAGCCGAAACGCGCGGGATCTCTATACAGTTTTATCTTGTTCTCTCTGGCTCTAGAAGTTAGAAGATGGCCTATTCTTTCCATCAGCATCAACCCAGTCCTAGCTGTTTTGATCAACTCAATGATAATGACTATGATGAGTATCTTGAGAGCCTGTCATCGAGCTCATCTAACTGTCACAGTACTGAATGTGATGACTCAAGTCCTGTTGTAAATCCTCCTACACCTCCAAGAATAGCAGTGAACAGTCGATTGAACCTACTCTCTCGTTTTGAAGATGCCATTGGTCCATCTCAGTCCCCTTCTTGGATAAATGCTAGCGCTTCTTTAAAGACAAAAGACAACTGTTTTAAGGCTAGTGCCAAAGTTACTACTAGTCAAAACCAAACTGACAATACCACACAGGGTAAAGCTTCAACTGAAATAACTCCCTACCATGCTAAAGCTAAGTCAGCATCAAGAGTTTCTTTAAAATGTAATCAAAAAACTTAAGGTAGTACTAAAGTTAAAGAATCTCCTGTTGTCCATAACTTCATTGATAATGAACAGACAGGTAAATGGGAAAATTCTACGCTTTTTATGTTATATTTTTGTAGCATTGGAAAAAATTTTCCAAGAGATTAAAAATTCAGAAGAAAGGTTACAGACACGTATTGAGGACTTGGAAGGTAGATTTGGACAATGTCATGGTTCTACTAGTCTACAAGAAGAAAGATTTCACCTCCTGAAGTAAGTTATTTTGATCTACTGAGGTAAAGTGAGAAATTTAACAGCTTTTATAATACAACCACATAGCTATTATACAATTTGTGGTCTATGGTAATCTCAATTTCTCCTTAGGCTTTTTAGTTGACTTAGTTATCATGATATGCTTATTCAGAAAAAAAACTGTACACTATCCTTATGCTTTAGGGTTTGAAATGTTTTTGGTATGGGGCTAAATTGGAAAATAAATATATTACAGTACTATATTATGTGTACAGTCAATTGATTGTGTATTTTTGAACAAACAGTACACTGTAATTTGTGTCAATAATCTCAAGACATTTCCCTTCGTCTCATTATTAACTAATTGTAGGGTGGAAAGGTTGAAAGGTCTGCTCACTAGTCTAAACTATGATTAATTTTTACAGAGATAGGCAAATATAGTAATATTATTGTGACATTATTGTATGTATAACACTGTTAGTACATATGATCCACTCACACATCATGTTATAGTAACTTTTATTATCTAGGATTGTTTACGCAAAACATATTTAGCTTTATACGATGAAGATGAGAACCTTGAATTGAACTTTAGGTATGAATAACATGACCTCTACTTGTAACACTATCTTCTGTATACTTGTTGTAGTAAGAAAATAGGTGACAAAGAAAATAAAATGATATTAAAGAAATTAGTAGCAGAAGTGAAATCTCATTTTCCTCATGTAGCCACTTCAGTTATTAATGGTTAGTAATATTATCAACCTGAAAGACATATTGGCATATCTGTTGAAATTATGAATGTTATGTATTATATAATGTGTGCATTATTAAGTATTTTATTAAATATGGTTGTATCATATTACTCACCATTATGATCCTTTTATAGATGCTACTAAAACTTATTTTTCAAGTTGTCACACTAAGGCAAAGCTCATAAAGTCAGGAAAGTATTCTAATAAGTGTGAAAAACAGAGAAGAACAAACAGGATAACTAGAGTAAGTAGTTCATACCATTTAATTAATACTATTGTAATTTCCATTATAGGAAATGATATTAATAATGTTAGTGTAAATACCTATGAATTTTTACTTTTATTTCAAACACTGTTTTTTAATAGAAGCTACAACGAAGACTTACTGAATATGATCAAATAGCTGGTCTATCTGACGCTACTAAAGCAAAGTGGAGAGTTTGTTTCACTGGTGATATGATGAGCTCAGAAGAGAGTGATGAAAATGAAGATTACCAGTTTATTATTCCCGCTCTTCCTTGGAGAAGAAAAAATCTAACAAAATTACTGTATGCTTTGGACAAAAAATCTTCCAAAATTTGTTCAGTAAGAAGTAAGCATTATGACTTAAAATGGAGGAAGGCCTTTCTTCTGATAGACTGAAACCAGCTGGTTATTTCGAATGTGCTTTTCAGCATTGATTGCAATGATAGTGGTTATTCAATAATTAATTTTATGAGTCATTTATCCAATCATTTAGAAAGTTATGTTATGTAGTATATCATGTTATCAAGTACTGGTTTGTTGAGAGTATTCCAATTATGTCATTTATTGTTTAAGTTATTTATGTGACAGTGACATTATATTTAATTATTTATGATTTACATAACATTTCCTTTTTTGAGGACATCATAAATGTATTTAATTTTGTAGTGATTACTTGATGTTTTTGGATTTCTTGTATTTGTAAATAATTATTAAATTCAATGGAAACATTAAAGTTTCTTTAGTGAATACAAATAAAAATTTGGCGTTTTCAAGTGTTTCTATATACATAGTGGGAAACTTGCTCTTCACATGTGTTTCTTATCAAAAGAAATCTTTATGTTTCCTTAGTTTGGAAACACCAGAAACATAACAGGATACTTGACATTTTCAAAACGTTTCCAGATGTTTCATGGTCCAGAAACATATTAATTTTTCCAGTGCTGTTATATAAGGGTTTATAAAGCTCAGGAATTGGAATAACTTATACCCAACTTGTTTTTTCTTTATACCAGGTTGCTTCAATACTTTATTACTAACTAAATTAACATTCCAACAAATCTTAAATAAAAAAAATGATGTGAAATTGGTTTATTATAGTAAGTCATCACTATCTTTATTTTCAGACACATCATCTTCCAATTCTCCTTGATCAGTTAATGTTCCATGCTCTGTACTTACATCATTATGATAAACACTCCTTATCATCCACTTCTTGTATCTCATAGGAATAGATTTAGTACATGGATTTCTAAGTTTACAGAGTGATCTATAGGCTGGTGGGTATCGTACATAGACGTCTCTGATCTTTTATTCTTCTGATATTATCTCTGAAGTAAGATTAGCCCAAGCCCAGCTTCTTTCCTTTCTTTCACCATTATGCCTTTACTTTCATAGCTCTGTGTACACAAGTATTTGTTACTAGTAGATAAATGACTACTACATACTTACACCTTGTTTTATAGATCTCTTCTGTCTGTTCTTTAGTAAGTGTTGTCATGTGCTTGATCTTTTCCAAAAGATTTTTATGATACGTTATATAGCCCCATTCACAAAAAGGAAAAATAATAAAATACTTCATATTGTTAAACAAACTTACTTCTAACCATGTCATCATTGAATTTGTCACTAACAATTAATTGTATAATTTACTCTACAATTATAGAATTGTGTTGACTGTTGATTCTGTGAATGTATAAAATATTGTGACAGATGAAATGAATACTTGTGTCTCTGAAGGATTAAGCTGATTTTCTTCATCAAACAAAGAATGGACACATCGTATCTTACTCTAAAATAAAGAGAATTAAGATAAAAATTATATACACAAGTCTATACATAGTTTACACTTTATCATAATGAGGTGGATGTTAACCTGCAAATGAATCCTTGTTTTAATATCTTGAGTAGATGAAGAACTTGAACTTGTAACAGATGTACTTGATTTCATTTCATCTTCCAGTGACATTTGCTGCTGCTCAAGGGTGTCTATTCTTTCGTGAATATTTCCAAGTTTGATACAAATTTCTTTAAACTGGTTTTCCATGCTAGATTGAAAACTTTGAAGAATTTTTATAACTATGCTGTTGTCAGTGATCTACTGATGGGATGAGGTTGATAACTGGTAAGGTGAATCAAGAGTTGTGTTAGGTAAAGTTTGACCAGGTTTGCCAATAATATTTGTACAATAGAGCAAAGACAAGTGAACATATATGAACAATAGTCAATATTCAAAATCTACATTAAGATCTTGGCTTACTAACCACATCCTTAAGAATATTGTGAATTTAGAATTTGTATTCTGACATCAAAATCCTACACTACAAACATAATAACAAAACATTAATTAATAATAATGTATTACTGAAGCTGTTTAATCTAACTCACATGTACATACATTGTAAGTGACCTGAAGGGCATAATGACAAAAAGATGTTAATGTTTACTAAGACTCCATTATTAAAGTTTACTTTGTTATGACAACAACATAACAACAATAATAGTAAGACTTCCCTACATTAGTACAAGCCTACCTAGTAGTTGAAATTGATCCATAGGAGCAACCAGTTGATGCAGGCGGTCTTACTGGGTTGCTGCTTTGAGAAAAAGTACTAGTATTGACCTTTTCTCTCTGTCTATATAGGTCTTAGTAACTCAATGACTCGTTGTTGTTCACAACCAGTAGTAAGCAGCTGGAGGGTTTGACGCCACGATGCATTCTATTTAAGCGAAAAAAATTAATACCAATCACCAAAAATAATAATTATTATTTTAATTATCATAGTCTAGTACTAATATTAGAATTTGCTCTTTTTGTGCCAGAGGAGCTTGCTCCTACATCTTTTTATAGACACTTATACAACAGATTTGGAGCTGTATGTTCTGGTAAGAGACTAGGTTTCTGATTAATATTGAAGAATCAACACAAGATGTAGTAAACATCAACTTACCAAAAAATCTAGATTCATGTTTTGACATAACTACAAGTGGTGAAGAGCTTGAGAAATCATCTCAACGTGCTAACAAATATATCCTGTCAGATTATATGAAGGTGAATGAAGAATATTTTGACAGCAGATCTAACTGTAGTAATTATACAACAAGTTTGAATTTTGAAATTTGGAATGAGAATAAATTAAAAGAGGAAAATAAAGGAGATGATGTGTCTACTACAGTAATGAATGTTTTGTTTGGTATATCATTGGTAAAGCATATAGGTTATTAGATATATTTATTGGAAATACTTACATTATAATTAAGCAACCATAAAAAAGAAACAAAAACAAAATGATTCACTTTGAGTTTCATCATCAAATTATTCAAGACCTGACAAGACAACTCCAAATGTTGCATTCTCTACCAATGTGAACAACAAAGTTCTTAGAGATTGGATGACACACCACATTATCTAGAGACATGGCAAAACAGAGAGATTGTATGTTATGTACTATACTGAAGAAGGCAAAAACATGTCATTCTTTTTATGGGTGACACATGCTCATTTAAACTAATTTTGTGTCCTATTGACTTGCTTTCAGTTATATCATACTTGTAAAAACTACTGGCTTTAGCAATAATGGTAATTGTAATGACCCTTTTCAGTCTTTTAATGTCATTTAAAAACAGGTAATTAAAACTCCTTTTTATTACAAATAGTATAATGGTGAACATCTAGATCTATCTGATATTGAATATGTAAATATAATAATTTCAATTGACATTGTAAAGCTGATCATCATTAATTAAATGGATATTGGAGAATTAGTTGAAATATTAGAAAGTGCAAATATTATCATTGTACATGGACAAAGAATAATATTTTGACTGTAAAACAATCTTAAGATTATGTTGAAGGGAGTTGGTGTGATAGACTGGATTTTAGCAGTTACAAGAATGAAAAATTAGGATGGCAAAATCATTAAGAATTACTTGTGAAATTTTATTAGATTGTTGAGAAAACAATTTGCAGCCTGTGATAGGTGTACACTGTCAATTCGTTTTGCTTTTCTTTTGTCTTTAAAGAACTAAACTAATTTAGATAAATTGTTTTGTAGTTAGTGTTTATAGTTAGAATAAATTATGTTGCTACAAAATATCTATCACTAGCAACATTTCTTTGTAAAGACCAAACCTGATATGCACATTAAGTTTTTTTCCAAAAATGTTGACATTAACCACTTTTATAAGTTTTCCGTTTCACCTTTTCTTTTCTCTTAATCTGTGTTCTTAATAACTGTATTTAGTTTTGTTTCTTAAGTATGACTATATGTCACTTCTTTGTATATGTTTTTTGTCATACACCTGTTTAGATTCCAGATTTCTATATTAACTTCTTATGTTTCAATGTAGTTTATTTTGCAATAAAACGTCTTTAAAAAAGTTGTGTAAATAATGTGGTTGTAGAGACTAAATTATCAATTTTTATCCATACTTCAGCAGTTTTAACAGAGAGAACACCATCTAGCACTAATACCCAGTGCAGCTTTCAATACAATTCAGTGACAAAAGTTCCACCTTTCACCTAAGTTTGTCATGGAGCCAGAGTCTAACAAATGACTACCAAACTAATACTGCATTACATTTACAACTCATCAATCCATACTTACAACTAATGTAACATATGAATTTATGGAAAATTATTATGAAAAGGAACACTTTAAAATAGTTTAATCACTTTATAATTACCATATGATAAGAATCAGAAGAATGAGAGGAATATGAATATATATTTGAATTAACCTACTAATAATTCCAAAATGTATGAATCAATCTTCAGAATGATTACTACTTAATTGACATTATGATGTAACAAAATTATCTTCAAAATCAATTATTAGGTGCTACTACAATTATTAGTTTTATAGTTAATAACCATATATTAATTCACATTTAATCTTCAAAATATGGACCTCTTGTCTGCAATTTTAATTAAATATAAATGAATACATATAGAAGAGTCATGCAAAATTAGTCATGGAGGTCTATAAATATAGTTGATGAAATTATTTCTTACATGATAGGCCACATTTTAATTGTTTTGGTTTCTTCATTATCTTTCCTCTAACAATAAGGAAATGAAATGTGATTATTTAAATTCTTTTTGATCAGTACCAATGTAGACTAATGTAGATAAACAAAATGTTAGTTTACTACTGACCAAATATGACATAAAATTGATATTGTTATCAAGAATATTGTTTACTGATGGTCCATGAGGAAGTGATGAACTTAATTCCATATACTGCTTGTATGTAACTGGCTATTAGAGATCTATAGATAGTATTAAAGATCTATAGATAGTGTATAGTGTAAATACCATGCTGCTACGTCCTGTGTATGGGTGCTTATTGCTTAGATTTTACAACCAATCACATCAATATACAGCAAGCAGTGCTAATGTAAAACTAAATGTGTGTGCAACAACAATTAAGGCCAAAGGAAGGTCCTAACAAGTACATATAGATATGTGTATATTTCATTCACTAAGAATACAGCAGGTTTACTTTCTACAAAATTATATAGTGATAGGTCTTATAAGAAGCAATAATAAAACCATGTAGAGCTAAGAAATTACCCATTTACACTGATATACATAGAAATAACTATTAACTATTGCTTATTTTGTTGAAATTTAACTTTTTTCTTTCTTATCAATTGTCTTTATTGGCATGTCTAAAGTAATAGTTAATACATCATATATGATCTAGGAACAGTCCAGAATTTTTTTTTCTTCTTTCATATAAATTCAATAAAATGATGTTGATCCTCAGTTACATGACTCAATAAGAATGAGAAACTATGACAGATAATGAACAAACTCCTGGTTCATGGGATAATATTCTTGATATCATAGAATGACCTCTTCAAAAGAGAGTTCTTGCTCTTGATATTCGTCAAAAACTTAAAATAAGTAAGCAGTTCACTTGACAGTAGCAAATGTAAACCATGAATTCAATGAAATTGGTCACTGTTACATGTTCATCCTTTCTCATGTTCATACCACAAGTATAACGATTGTTGTTAATTAATTGTTATGAAGAAGTGTTCAAAACTTGTATATATTTTGTCATTATCTTATTTCTGTCTTCACAGGTGAAGGGACTACACCTCCTACATCTTAAAGAAATATAACTCTGACCTGAGGTAAAGACATTATATAGAATTGCTAGTGAAATTCTCTCTCCAATGAATAGAATGTTTCATGTAGTCCAACTTGGAACTAGTACATGTATTAGGTCTAAGTTGTATTTGTATGTAATGGACATGAACTGTAATATGAAGTAATTTGTTTAGTCATATCATAATCACCTTTAATTGGTTAGCCTTTGATACAAAATTTCAGCTAATTAATTGAGTATGGCTCAGTAATATTTCAATTATTTTGTAAATTATTTTAAAGGAGACAATAGCTACTGTTTTCAACTAACATGCTATAAAAATTAATGTCTATTATTATACATATACAGTAATATTCCCATCAATATAAAATCTATTTAAAATAATAATGATAGTCAACTTACACATACTTTGTCTATAATCTTTTTTTTAACATGTCTCTGTCTTTCCTTTATATGACAGATAATTTTACTTTCCTTAGCATCAGTAACATTATTAATGATTATTAGACATTCTTTACAAAATTGTTTTTGTGATAACATTAATTTTTCTATATACTTTGTTTTTGGTGTATTTTCACATTATTTTTTTATTTAGCTATTTGACTTTCTTTTAAAAAGTAGTTTAAAATTGAAGCTAGTAAATGATTCAATGAAACCATGATGTTAGCATTGTACAATTATTTTATCTGACAGAGTTTTTGACACGTATTTTTAAAGTGGACAGAATCATAAGATAAAATATTATCAATTACTTACAATAAAACTGGAGTATGGTATACACATTCACTTCATTTTACATGTATTGTATAAATAGTTAGACAAGTCAGTCAAGGAGACTTCCTGCTTTGGCTGTACATCTTTGAAAGTACCATATCATACTACATTTTAACTTTCATCATTTATTAGAGTTTATAATAAATCAACTTGTTTTGACCTGATGAAATAGTTTACATGTCTACTTTACTACATGGAGATACTCTATTCTGATTGTACTCGTCTATCAAACATATCATCTTTGAAGCATATATTCGACTATTTGGTTAAGAAATTAATTTCATTGCAAGCTGATTCATTTGAGAAACGTCATTAACATTTTTTTCGAATATAGCACGTTATAGTCCAAACAGTAGTGAAGGACAGCTAACATAACATTTAATAACGAAATAAGAGTGTGATTGTATAAAAACTTTTACTAATTATTTTATGGACTTTAATACTTTGCATGATTTTGGAAATGGAACTGTTTGTAAAATTTATGGCCACAAAAAAGAAAGCAGTAAGTGTGTAAGTTAATATAGTGACAAACATTTAATCAATCACACCAGTTCAGGTTGTATTAGTGTGAGCTCTTAAGACTTGTCAGGTCAGCTGTCTCAAAGATATTGACAATAACCTAAAGTAGCATAAACAAAATTATATGCTTCATTCTCGTTATAATGAGGTTGGTTCAACAAGTGGCTAAAAAATATGAAAAGCCTACTGGCAGCAAAAAGAATCAGAGCTGCAAAGCACCAATCCAACATACCATCATCAAAGATGATCTCATACAGCTTGTTAAATTTATCCAATTCTTTGGTATTTTATGTATATATATAAATGTGTCAGTATATATACTTAATAATTCAATTTTGGGAAAGAAGCAAATGTGGCATTTCTGATGAGCATTGCCACATTATTTCTATA